>JAADVR010000098.1:0-70389 GCA_023335855.1 Pythium scleroteichum
GATGCGATGCGCCCGCGGAAGCCGCTGCAGCGGCGCATGGCGGAGACGGAGGTCACGAGCTTGCGTCCATTTCCCGCAGGTATCTCGTGGGAGAAAGGAGAGGATAGGTTAACTTCAATTGATTGGCTTCTTCTAAGTGAATGTGTTCGTATCGGATGTGGTAAGAACTCTAAAGGCAACTCCTGGACCGGACCGGAGTAAACGATCACAACTTGGTGAGGCTGTACTTGCTGAAGAACTTCATCATCGGCTCGAGCTGTACTTGCTGAATAACCTCATCGTGGGCAGGAGCTGCTCATCGCGGTACTAGTACGGCATTTTCTGGACTTCCACAGATTTAGGTGAGCATCGAGTTCTAAAAAGGCATATCACGTTCATGCACTTGAACCAAGCTGCGAGCTTGAGGAACTTCTCCTTCGCATACGTCAGCGGCATAGGATGCGTCAAGATTGTGTAGCACAGCAACTTGGTTGATAACTCGTTGCTGATGGTCTTGGAGATCTTGATACTCCCATCGCTCGGCTTCCTCCAACATCGGGTCGAAGATCTGCTCGCTTGGGTCTGAAATACCAAGAAGTGATTCGACCACTGCAGCACCGCAGAATGGCACGTATGTCTCCGAGTATCCACCTTCATGAGCAAACACAATGTGACCTCCACAGAGCTCGCCAGCGCGATCCACGAGCTGAGTTGCCATCGATCGGAAAGCCTTGCTACTAAGGATCATTGCCGCGAGCGGGTCGGCGTACGACGCGTCAAACCCAGACGACACCAAGATAAAGTCGGGCTTGAAGCGGCGCACGGCTGGCAACACGATTTTCCGAAAGGCGAACTCGTACGCACCACTTCCGGATCCCGGTGGCAACGGTACGTTGACAGTGTAACCTTCTCCTTTCAAGACGCCGATATCTTCCCAGCGCCCGCTGTCTGCAGGGTAGTTGTTCGCCTGATGAAGCGACACGAGAAGAACGCTGTCGTCGTCGTAGAAAGCGTCCTGCGTTCCGTTCCCGTGGTGGACGTCATAGTCCACAACTGCCACTCGCTTGACCCTGTCTGGATACGTTCGTTGCAAGTGGCGAGCAGCAATCGCGACGTTGTTGAAGAGACAAAAGCCCATGCCGCGATCGGGTGTCGCGTGGTGTCCAGGCGGTCGCGTCAGCGCGTAAGCTGCGTCCACATCTCCTCTCATCACGGCGTCAACTGCCGCCAGCACACCGCCCACCGACAAGCACGCGATGTCGAAGCCGTACTTGGAGAACGGCGCTTCCTCGCCGGCGTTGCCTCCTTCGTCTCTCTTCGACTTCTCTTCGATCTCCTTCACGTACCGCTCCGTGTGCACGTACTGAAGCTGCGCGGCTGTCGCAGCGAAGGGCCGCAGAGCGTGGAGCTTGTCGAGTAAGCCGGAGACCGCAAGCAGCGCGTGGAAGCGGCGCTTGGTCTCGGGGCTCTCCCAGTGCTTGAAGGGCTCGGTGAGCGGCGTGTACGAGAGGCTCCACGGCCGGTGCCACAGGTACCGCTCGTCGTACACATACCCGACCTTTCTCGCCATGTTGGGAAGCTCTTGGCACTTTTCGAGATCTTCTCACATTTCACAAAGAGAAACCGGTATGTAACCGGTTCTTCTCATGTCGAAAATTCGATGCCAGTCACATGGCTGGTCGCTGACAGTGTGGCTCTTCAAACCGCCACAATGATGCGCCGCTCCGCTCGCTCGCTTCTCTCTCGGCATAGCGCCGCAGCACAGCGCTCGACGGTGCGGACCTTATCGCCACTGCAATGCACAGCTTCTTGGCTGTCGAACGCGGTGCTTCCGGCCTCGCAGACGTGTCTGTGGGCCGAGAATCGACGCACCATCTACGCAACTCGGCTCTCATTCCACACTCACCACGACCACGGCAAGGGCGACGCGCTGCCGTTGGACCAAGTAGTTAGCCACACCGATCTCATGGAGAGTTGGTCCTGCAGCGGGTGCGGTATTGCCCTACAGACCGAGCAGCCAAGCAAGGTCGGGTACTTGCCTAAGGCGCTGCTGGGCAAGATCAAGCACATCCGCGAGCTCAAGAAGCTGCGTTGCGAGCGATGCTTCAACATCACGCACTACGGTAAGATCGCGGACGCTAAGCTGCCCTACGACGAGTACGAGAAGCGCGTGCTCGAGCTCAAGGCCAAAGACATGCTCATGATCCAGCTCGTCGACATCCTCGACATTTCCGGCAGCCTGCTGCCTAAAGCGCGCCACTTGTTCGGCAACAAAGACGTGCTGCTCGTCGTCAACAAAGGCGATTTGATTCCGGAAAAGTCGGGCATCCGTCGACTGATGCGCCGCATTCAGTCGCAGGCCAAGTGAGTGTGCTTGGTCGTTTGGGAGGTCGGAGGCACATCTAACTCTCTTGACAGGGCTGCCGGTATTGAAAATGTCAGGGCGGTTTACCTTGTGAGTGCCATGAAAGGCATCGGCATGAAGGAGATTGTGGAGGACGTCAAGAAGTACCGAAAGGGCCGAGACATTTGCGTGGTTGGCGCGGCAAACGTCGGCAAGTCGACGTTCCTGAACTCGCTCATGAAATACCTCGTCGATCGCAAGTGGCAGCACAACCACCGCAAGTACATGAAGCATCCGCAGGTTTCGCTTGAGGAGCTCCAGGACGAGAACGCGATGGAGATGCTCAACGTGGACAGTTCAGAGATTGTAAACAGCGCTGGTACCGATGACATTGACGTGCATTTGGAGGAAGGCGAGACGCTTGAGATGTATGACGACGCCGACGACGAGGAACGCGAGATGACGACATCGCCGCTGCCCGGCACAACGCTGGCAGTGCAGCATCTGCCCATCATCGCTAACAATGAGCTGTTCAACGTCCTGGACACGCCTGGTCTGATCGTTGACTCGAAGCGCCAGAAACTGATCGAGGTACTTGCCCTTGACGGCGCTGCGCAACTCAAGAACGTGTTTCCATCCAAGACACTGCCGGTGAATTTTGTTCTGTCTTGATATGCTGTGAGATTTTCAGCTCGTCATCCGCTATGTTGTCCTTGTGTACTAGATGACAACTTACAAGATGCAGAGCGGGCGCTCGCTCTTCCTCGGAGGGCTTGTTCGCTTCGACTATGAGACTGCAGAAGGGCTGGAGAAGGACAAGAACCTCCTTCTCTTCACGTGGCACGGTGTGTTGCCTGGTCATCTCACCAAGACAGCCCGTAAGTGCGCAGCGTTCGCGGGCGCGTGCTTTTAACTTTCGTTAACGACCATGTCGCTTGTAGATGCTGCTGAGACGTTCCTTCGCCACGCCGGTGGGCTGCTCGCTCCGCCTCGCGGACTCGACGCTCTAAGTTTCACTGGTCCGTTGCTTCACTCGCGAGATATTTTGCTCAAGGACTTTATCACCAAAGAGGTGCTAACGAAGTCCAAAAGCACGAAGAAACCTAAGCGTACGAGTGTCGTGGAGCTGGAGGTTCCAGGATTTGGTTGGCTTTCGGTGACGGCTGTGGATCTCGACGGCACGTTGGCGGCTGAGCAGACCTTGCAGCATGCGAAGATCACCGTCTCCACTTGCCGTGGTGTGTCCGTCTTCTCCCGCTCGCCACTGTTCCCGTTCGAGATGTCGACTTCCAAAAGCGCATCCTGGAAATCGTAGCTCTGAGTACCCACCCATTCCAATAGAGACATTCGTATTGAAAGAAAAACTCTAATTTATTGTGTGGGTCAGTCAAGCAGCTCGGTCGTGGGTATGAGATCTACATCTGAATCTTGCTGAAGTACTGCACGAGGCAGAGGTTGTTGTGGAGCAGCTGCTGCAGGTGTTCCCACTGCTTTTGCTGGACAGCACACAGTGTCTCAACGCGAGCGAGCAAGTCCGAGTTTGCGACGAGCAGCTGCTCGTAGAGCTTGAGGAACCGGTTGAGGTACGCTTGGAGAACCTGGAAGTGTCGGCGCGTGGCCATCTCTTCCTCCAGGAACTGGAGGAACAGCCCGAGCAGCTCTTTGCCTTCGTCATCGAAGTCGCCCATGCACAACGTGTTGAGCTCCACATCCACCGCTGACGCCGACAGCGTCTGCATGTATGACGCGACGCTGTGGAAGCGACTGCTACGCGCGTGGAGATCGTCCTCCGATGCCAGAACCTCTTCGTCCTCGTTCTCGATAGCCTCCACTAACAGGCTCGCGAGTTTGCATCGCGTAGTAACCATACCCGAGCTCTTCATGATGCGAGAGCCGAGAGCAACAGGCTCGGCCGAGCCGGACTTGTTCACCGTCTCTTCATCGTCCCCTTCACTGGCGCCCTCGTCGTCATCGTCACCCCATGCCTCGTCATCGTCGCAGACGCCCCAGCCTGGCATTGCAGCCTCTTCCTCTTCCTGCGCCTTGCTCTCGGCGGCCGTCTCTGTTGTCTGCTCCTTCTTCTGCGCATCAGTTAGAGGCACGAACGTCGGGTGGACGTCATCCTTTCGCGCCGTCTGCAGGAAGAACGGAGCCTTCTCAGGCGCCTTCGGCGGCTCAATCGGCTTGTTACGCTTCTTGATGAGCTCCAAGTGGAAGAGCGACTCCCAGTACGCGCGCGGGGCAGTCGATAGCGTGATCAACGACTCGTCGAGCGGCTCGACGTCGCTTCCCGAGCCTTCGGTATCCGTCTTGTCGCCTTCGCCCTCCGTGATCTTCTTCTTCTCGTCCGCGTGGCCGTTGTCCACAACGACGTGCGGGTTTCGCTCCGACCCGTAGCCCAGGGCGTCTTCGTTCTCCACTTCATTCAGCGCGACTGGCATGTCCAGCAGCGTCGGCGTCCGCGGCTCCGAGTCGAGAAAGACGTCGGTGAAGAACGCGCGGTTTGCCCAGAGGTAGATACCCACGTGGCCCACGTGGGTCGTTGCGAGGAATTCGCCCGTTGGCGACACTGCGAGACCGGTCACAGGCTTCTGGAACTTGACCCAGTCGACGCACTTGGCCGTGGGGATATCCCACACACGAAGGCTAGCGTCGGCCGACGAGGAGAAGAGCCAGCGAGCATCGCGCGAGAACTGGAGATCCGTGAGGCGATGCGTGTGGCCCTGGAAACGACGCACGAGCTTGCGCGTCTGAACGTCGAAGACGCGGATGATCTGGTCGTCGCTTGCGATGGCGAGCATGTTCGAGTCGCGGTGGAGCTCGATTTGCGAGATTGACGTGCCAAGATCGACCTGGTAAAGCAACGCGTGCGTGCGGAAGTCCCAAAACTTCAGCTTGCCATCAATACCCGCCGAGACGACCTGAGCATTAAGGGTGTCGACCACAACGCCACTGACGGGGCCGTCGTGCATGTGGTGGATGCTCTGGTCCTCGGCTTCGGCGATCTGATTGCCCGGTAGCACGAGCGAACGGATGATCTGAGGCTTCGGTGTCGCGGCCGTTGGGTACGAGCCGCGCTTGTCACCCGACTGCATGTTGTACCGGAACACAGCGCCACCTACCGAGCCGACGAGGGCAAAGTTGCCGCACGTCGAGATCGCAACGCACGTGGCCTGCGTTCTTTGACGACGCAGATCCTCTTCGCTGCCCGGAGTGACACGGAAGCTCGGGTCAAACTGGCGGAGCACCTTCTTGCCGATGGCGCGGTGCTCAAAGCGCCACACGTAGGCCGCCGTCTCGTTCTCGTGGCAAGTCACGACGTTCGACCAGTCGCGCTCGCGCGTTTCCATCGCCGCAAACTGCGTGATCGGCGGGAGCTTGAGGTCCTCGACCCGCACGTGTAGCTTCTTGGCCTTCTTGAGCATCGGCCCTTGAGACATCTCCGTGCTTTGCTGCTCACGGGCTGTGTGGAAGACGCGGAACGCGCGGTCCTGACCGGCACTGAGGATCTGACAGCTCGTACCGTCCGCGCCGTCGGCCATAGTCGCGAGCGTGTTGTTACCGTAGTACCGGATGCGAGTCGGTGGGGCCATGTGGCCTTCGCGCGACTTGAGGAGCCGAGCCGTGCCGCCAGTGAGGTGGTCGAAGATCCACATCTTGATCGAGTTGTCGGTGCCTGTCGAAAGCAGAATCGGCTCGTTTTGGAGGAACACGAGCGACGTGATGCGGCCTTCGTGGGCGCCGGCGATCACTGACTCGAGGCGCTTGCTCTCCAAGTTCCAGACAGCGATGTCGCCTGTGGTCGAACCGGAAACGACGAACGGTGCCTGCGCGCCAGAGTCCGTACGGAACGAGAGCGCAGTGACACGGCCTTGCTCCTGCGAGAAGTCGAGCACGAGCTTGTCAAACTGCAAGTGGTGCATGATGACTCGGCCGTTCGCGAGGCCGACGCCAACGACGTCGACCGCAGGCGACTGCGAAAGAGACGTCACGCCCGACTTCCACCCCTTGAAGGTGTAGATGCACTTCATCGAGCGGATGTTCCAGAGCTGCAGCGCACCCTCCTCCGAACCGACGAGCACTTTGTTGAGATACGTTGCCGGGTGCACCATCACCGACGGCGTGAACGTGTGCGGGAACTTGAGCTCGTTCAGCAGTTCCATTGTGCTACAAACGACAGAAAGTTAGTGCCTCGCGTAGTCATCACGCAACGCAGCAGGCACTTGGCACGTACTCAAGGTCCCAGATCAGAATCGAGCGCGCGTCGTCCATGGAGAAGAGCACGTTGCTCACCGTGAGCAATTGCTTGATGTCGCCCTTGTGGCCCGACAGCGTGTGGACATGCTCGACGCGCTTCCAGACGAGGATCTCGCGGCCACAGGCCGTGAATGTGAGCTGCTTCTTTGCCAGCACTTCGAGCGCGAGGATCTTCTTGGGGAGCTGCGGCGACACGAGCACGGGCGTGAGCTTGTCGCACTTGTAGACGACGAACGACTTGCCGAGCGAGGCCGTGGCGAAGCTCTCCTTGCCCATGGCGTACCAGACGATGGGCAGGTCGTCGACGATCATGCCGATCGCGCGGAAGCACTGCAGCAAGCGGCTCGACTGGCAGCGCGAGAGCTGCGCGTCGGGCGAGGACGAGGCCATGACTGAGACTTGTGACGACGGATTGCGCAGCGAGTTCTGAGCGTTGGATGCTGGGAGGTCCACGCGTGGGTAGCGAGAAGAACTGGCGACCGTTGCTGCCTAGTAGAGCGCAACGTCGACGCGCGTGGAGAGCACAAGACGCAGCGACAACAAGAGTCGGGTGGGCGCCGCGAAGAGCTCCAGTCGATGTCTCCTTAAGAAATGACTGGAAACAGTGCCGTGATCAGGTGGACTGTAACCACTCTAGCTAAGTACGATATCGAGATAATCGTACTTAAATGGAGAATGTACCCATGTTGATGAGGAGCTCAGCAACGGAAACGCGAATCCAGCGTTCATGAGTTTATAACTAAATCTACGTCGCCGGCAGGACGGGCGGAGGCACGTTTGCTATGGATTCCTGTACTCTTTACTGCTGGGCGGCCGCCGCGGCAGCAGCAGCCGCCGCATCTCCGGGCGCCTCGATATCCCCGTATGTGATCGCTCGCTTCTCGCCGACCTTGCCGAGGTACTCGCGAGCGTCTTCGCTCTTCAAGAAGCGCTCGGCGAGCGCCTCACCGAGACCTTCGGCTTCTTCACGAGGGCCCGAGATCGTGTCTGAACGAACAGGCACCATATCGAGTAAGTGCGACTACTGCCAACAGCTTGGGGAGAGTGTCGGGGAACAAACCTGAGATGCTTCGCTTGCCATCGCGCGCGTAGATCTTCGCCGTGAGTGTGAGCGCGTCTCCATCCAGAGTCGTGTTGACAGCCATGGCGATCTAGTCGGCGATTTTGAGAGAGCCAATCCAATTTGTATCCTGGGACAGGAATGACTCACCTGGCAGCCTCCCTCGATGTTGTACAGCAGGCTACGCTCAGCCGTGCACAGCTGAGCCGACTTCTCGTCCTCGATCTTCGAGAGCATGTCAAGAATCTGGAACGGATGGAATCATCAGCCATTGAATCGCACCACCTTGATAGAAAATAAACTCACCTCCTTGTCGTCAGCTCGGCATTCGATACCAATACTTCCCTGGCCGACTCCGTAGCCGAACGAGTCCAGCGGCAGTAGCTCGTCAATACGGTCACCGAGACCACCACGGCGGAAGCCGCACGCTGCAACAATCATCGCATCGTAATCGTCGTGCTCGTCGAGCTTGGCCAGGCGCGTCTGGATGTTTCCGCGAATCGTCTTGATCTCAAACGTCGGGAACATGCTGCGCAGCGACGCCTCACGACGCAGCGAGCTCGTGCCGATGACGCTTCCCTCGGGGAGCTGCTTGAGCGTGGTGATCCCGTTGGCCTTGTGCTTGGGGTGGATGATCGCGGCATCTTCTGGGCTTTCACGCTTGCAGATTGCGCCGAGCACGAGTCCAGGCGGCAGCGTCGTCGGCATGTCCTTCAGCGAGTGGACTGCGAACCGCGCTCGGCCAAGCAGCAGGTCCTCCTACAAGACGTTGTGGGCAAGTGAGCTCCTCGTCGACAGCCTCGAAATCGTTTCCACGCCGCTTACCTCGAGGCTCTTGGTGAACAGACCCGAGGCCGTCTGGGTGCCGAGCTCGCTGAGGTGGCGGTCCAGCACCTGGTCGCCGATCGTGTCTTGCTGGCCGACGATGAACTCGATGTCCGGGTAGAGTTTCTGCTCGTCCGACACGTCAGTCGCCGGCGATTGCCACAGCCTGCGAGAGAGAGAGGGAACGCACCTGCAGCATGCCGATGACCTCGTTGGTCTGGTACATGGCCAGTTGGCTCTTGCGCGAGGAGACGTAGATGGTCTTGCTCATGGTTGGGGGCGGACGACGAGGAGGCGGCGGAATGGAAACTGAGCTGCTCGTGCCGGGGGTGCACTGTCCTCACCACCTGGATCTGTTGTTCACGGCACGCAGCTTTCCGGATGGAAGCGCGTGCTGTCTTTCTGGACATTAGAGGCGCCGTAGATTGGCCCAAATGCTTCAGCAGTCACATGTTGATTGGATGAAATTAGGTAAAGACCCTGGCGCATTGGTAGAAATTGCCCACAGGCCAGCTGGGATCAGTTCATCCGGAGAAAATAATTGGCGGTGTTCCCGCGGATTGATTGATCGCCAATGGATAAAAATGGATGGGAGGCTATATCAGTACGTTCCCCACCACCTGTACCACAGCAACTCCGGGCAAGATGCTGCGCCTGCGACCTCAGCTCGCGGCGCGCGCCACGCGATTCGCTGCTGCACGTGGCGTGCGTCCGCTTGCGGAATGCATCTCTTATGACATATCGCCGCCACGCGCCGCGCTCTCGACCGCGAGCGCCGACAAGGTCACGCCAATGGTGCAGCAGTACCTTGAGCGCAAGAAGGCGTATCCTGGTATTGTCGTGCGCCGGGTTCAGTCGTCTGGTCGTGGCTCACGGGAAGCGCTGCGTAGACTGCATGCTGCTCTTCCAAGTGGGCGACTTCTACGAGTTCTTCGGCGAGGACGCGCGTCGAGCCTCGGCGGTGAGTCTGCAGGCTCGCTGAGGAGTAAACTGCGCGGAGTTGCTAACGCAGACTGTCGCCGTGGAGATAGCTGCTGAGCCTGGCGCTGACACGCAAGTCCAAACAGACGAGCGCATTCGAAGACATGTGTGGCTTTCCCATGGCCTCGCTGGACACCTACGTCGAAAAACTGGTGCGTGGAGAAGGCCTCTCGAGCTGTATCCATTTTGACTTGACCCTCCTAACTGGGAGCCTTGTAGGTGATGCACCACGGCGTCAAGGTGGCCATCTGCAACCAAGTGGAGGTGAGAGTTCGTTCGCGCCCTCTTGTCGCAGAGGTAGGCATCTCACCAGTCTGGTGTCAGTAGAGTGCGTCGTCGGCTCGCCAGCGCGGGTACAAGACGCTCGTGGACCGCCAGGTCGTGCGCATCGTCACTCCCGGATCGCTCGTAGAGGACGCCATGCTGAGTCCGGCTGAAAACAACTACCTCGCGGCTGTGTACGCTCTAGCAACGAGCGACATGTGGGGCGTCGCGTGGGCCGACGTGTCCACTGGTGAGTTTGTGTCGACAACCGCGACCAGCGATCGGCTTGCGAGCACACTTGTCCGGTGTTTTCCGAAGGAAATTTTGGTTCCCGAAAGCTGGCAATCGCAGAGCGGAACCTCAGAAAGCGTACTTTTGAGGCAATTGGAGGAGGCGTTGCCTTGTAATTCCATGAAGACTTACCGGCCGTTGTCAAGCTTTGTCACAGCCACCAAGATTCGTGACCACTCGGAAGCTGAACAACGTGCTGCTGCAGCCATCATCGACTATGTCGCGTTCACGCAACAATCCAATGCCACGGCCCTGCGAGTGCGGGAGCCACAGCACTTGGAAAGCTCAAACCACATGATCATCGATGCAAGTGCGTGGAAGAGTCTCGAGATTGCGAAGTCATTGTCAGGAACGAAACAATCGACCCTTCTTCAGTGTGTGGACGATACTGTTACCCCGGCTGGATCACGACTGCTAGCTGTAAGTTGCAACACCGCTATCTTGGCGAAATCGAGAGACTGACGAGGGTTTTGTCAGTCACATTTGGCGTCACCGCTGACGAACATCCAGCTTCTCAACCAGCGACTTGACTGCGTCTCCTTTTTTGTCACCAACGAGAGACTTCTCAAGCGCGTGAGGAAACAGCTTGTCCAGGTCTTCGACGTTGAGCGCAGCATCCAACGACTGTCGGCGGGTGCGGGAACACCAAAGGATCTCCAGAACATTGCTGTCACCATCGTCGAAGCAAAAGAGCTCGCACGAGTTTTGCGTCAGCATGAGAGTTCCTTATCTGGCATTGTGCCTCTCCCGGAAATGCTAGGCGATATTTGCGCCGACCTCTTGGTGGAGTCGGATTACGAGAGGCCCGATGTAGATAACATCGCCGCGAGAATTCGTGCAGCCCTTTCGGACGACGGAACTGCGCTTAACACGAAAAGCGGTTTCATAAAGGAAGGGTACGACGATGAGCTGGATAAGTGGCGAAGCATTGCAAGTGTTGGTCCACAAACCTCCCAGAAGGAAGCATTGCAACAGAAGTACAGAAGGTTGGTCGGCTCGACGCGACTCCGTGTGGGCTACCAGCCAGAGCGGGGTTACTTTATTGACATACCTCATGAGGAGAGTTCGAAGCTTATTGACGCGTCCATGAACTTGGACCGTCCAAGCGATTTGGATGGCCTTGATCTGGTTCAGTCTCTCAAGAATTCTGCCCGCTTTCGAACGAACGAGTTGAAAGATCTGAATCGCGAACTGATGGAGGCAACACAGGAAGTGACCCGCATTGAACTCGAGATATTCGAGACACTTCGGAACGCTGTTCTTGGAGTTGGTGAAAACCTCCAGCACATGGCCAAGGCAATTGCACAGCTCGACGTCTTCGGATCTCACGCGCAAGTTGCTTTGGACCGAAATTTCTCACGTCCGATTCTTGATTCAAGCACGGAGCTTCACATCGAAGACGGACGCCATGCTGTGGTTGAAGCCGCACACTTACATGGCAAGAATTCGAAAAACGACACTCGCGCGTTCGTGCCAAACAGCCTCCATCTCGTCCCGACCGATGGAAGTGGGAATTCAGAGCCACTTCGCGGGGCTTGCTGGCTCCTAACCGGTCCAAATATGGGAGGCAAGAGCACGTTCCTGCGTCAAAACGCCCACCTCGTCATTTTGGCGCAAAGTGGCAGCTTCGTTCCAGCGCGCTTTGCCCGCGTTGGCATTGTCGATAAGCTATTCTGTCGGGTCGGGTCGGCGGACGACCTCGCGTCTGACAAGAGCACATTCTTAGTGGAGATGCAAGAGACTGCGACAATCCTGACCCAGGCAACGTCGCGATCCTTCGTTCTTATGGACGAGGTCGGTCGAGGCACCGCGGTAAACGACGGCATTGCAATTGCTGGGGCCGTGCTTGAAGCTCTTTGTGAGAAGCAGGTTCGTGTTCTATTCGCAACTCACTTCACGGCTCTAGGCGCTCTTGTACACAAGAAACATCGCAATGAGATGCAAATGCATCGTATGGAAGTGCTCGAGCGACACCGCACGGGATCCGACCCATCGAATATGTCGCAGTTGGTCTTCACGCATCGTGTGGTCCAGGGGCTCGCTTCTCACTCGTACGGAATCCACACCGCTGCACTCGCAGGATGCCCTGCGGCTGTCGTGAACCGAGCAGCGCAGCTACTGGAGCAACTTAAATGATCCATGAGTAATCATCGCTAAGACTGGGCTCCTATATCTTCGTCCTCAATGAACAAATCGACCCGACACGTTGTTGACAGGCAACAAACTCGGCTTGGTGTGATATGATCAAGGACATGTTAATGCTGTGTTGATTCGGTGTCTACTTCGCCAACAGTGGTCGCTCTATTTGGCACGACAAGGGCTGTATTCGTTCGGGAGCGTTGTGTGAGTGATCCTCGTTGTTGACTCACTAACGTCGAGGATGATCCATTTCCATTCATGGGCAGAAGAGCATGGGTCTTTCCAGCCGTCTTGACTAAGTACCTTGAGCTTCTGGCGGCGTCGTTTAATCTAAAGAGTTTCGGTGCGAGCATCATGGCCATCACGATGAGAGTTGAGAGGAGCAATGTGCACGAAAGAAAGATGTAGAAGATCGGCGCTGGCATCTCGACGACATACGCGAGAGGGAGCATGACCAAGCATGCAATCAGAACTATCAGGCTTGACGCGAAAATCCAAATCGATTCTTGAAAGTCAGCCGAAACGTTGCGGATCAAGAAGAACAGGTACAAACCCAGTAACAGTACCATCGCTTTCCAGAACATGAGAACTGCTGTGAACAGGAAGCTGGAGGACTTGCATGTAACACGATCGACTTCTCCACGAAACTCTCGAGCGTCGGTCGTGGATGAAGTGGGTTCTGGGAAGTCCATGACGAGCCAGGCACCCAAGATGAGAACATCAACGCAAAAGAAAACAATCAAAACCTTCATCATCGTGGTCATCGTCACGGTTACGCGTTTCATTGCTGACCGCATGAACACTCGGTACACGCGTAATGACTTGACGAAGAGCGAGCCGAAAATCGTTGTGAGCCCGATCGAGGTTATCACAGGTCTGCCAGCGCAGAGCAGCTTTGTCGGCTTTCCCGCGTACACAACTGCCGCGGCGCATATCAAGATGCCACCGATAAGGATGAGGATGAGCATTTCATACTGTGAGCGCTTCACGATGGGCTTGTCTCGCTCAAGGAAGACGAAGATAATTGCGCCTAACAGCACCGCTGCTAAGACCCCGGCAGCTGCCAGCATGGTGAAAATCGTCGGCGATGTTGTCGGCATATACTCGCAGTCCACAGAAACGTCACCAGGCAGCGTAACCCCACCGCTGCATTCAAGAGACTTGGAAATGTCTTTGGAGTCTGGGAGAAGCCACCAGTATTTCACAGTTCGTTTGGCTCGCGAATCACATTCGGTCACGTTGTACTTGTAAAAGCTTGAGTCACATTCGGGTTGGGCATGGATCCAGTCACGCCACTTGGTCGAGTCGGTCGTGATCCACGCGCAGATCCGACTCGTTGATAAGGGTGGAGGCAAGGCAGTCATGCCCCCATCGCAATTGTACGGGAGGGCCAGGTCTTCAGAGTTCGGGCTTGCCCACTCAAAAGTGATCACTCGCTTTGTGCTGTTGCAGCCAGAGACTGAATACCTAATGTGAGTTTCAAACGTGCAAATCGGCAAGCGATCGAGCCACAACGACCACACCGCATAGTTTTCTTGCACCCACTGACAAGCGGCACGAAAAATTGGATCCGGCTCCGTTGTGTTAGTTGTGGATGACAGGTATTTGCGGAGAAGGTCGTTCATGTCAAGTTCCTGCAACGAAAACTTGGAGAGGAGCTGCTCAGCAGGCGTGCCTTCAAGTACAGATGCGGCGTACTTGGTGAGCTTCGTCATGGGAAAGTCCACATCAACAGGGTTGTTCGTCTTCTTTCCGAACCCATTTTCACCGAACGTGCCAGTCGCTAGCACCACGCGCTCCGGTACAGACCGAGGCAAGAATACGCGCTGGAAAAGACCCGCATGGGTGATGTGGAAGAGGTTAGGCTCATAATGGTAGAACAAGACCGGGCGGTTCTTTTTCTGCGAGTCGATTGCGAAGTTTTGGATGGCATCGTATCCAATAAAGCAGAAGTACGTTGGTATTTCGGTGTTCGCCATCACTGCCTGCAGGTATCCAGGATCAAAGTAGTCGTACATCATCGCAACCACCATGCACTCTCCACCGTTTGCCTCTCGCTCCGTGCACGCTTCTGTTCGGGAGCAGTTGCCTTGGCAACCGAAGCCGCTGTCATCGGCGCAACCTACTTCGCCTGGTGGGAAGAAATTTGAGTTGTTGCGAAGAGAGGAGACCGGTACAGCACGTATCAAGTCCTCGTAAACTTGTACCCTTTCCAGATATCGGCAAAGAGTGGGTTTGGGTGCCTCGTGGTGTTCATCGAGTCATTCACGAAATCTGTCGTGGTGTAGAGTCCAGATCGCCCGAAGTAGCCGATACCTCCAGCAGCGTATGACTCGTTCGAATAAACCCGAAGCGCGGCCTCGATTCCGGCAATCCATACTTCCATACTTCCATATTTGCGTGGGTTGGTGTACAGACACCGGGTCGAACGGATGACATCCTCTCGGTCAACCTCAGCGTGTCGGTCACGTAATAATGCGACACCTTGTAGCCGTAAATTTCTGTCGCAAGAATTGAGAAGGCCAGGGTCGTTAGGGAATGTGACGTCCAGCCGCTCAGCTCAAGTATGGGCGATCGATTCGCGACGCCCGAGTCGAGCACAGCACCAGTCGCTTCATCCACATCTGATCCAACGCCATAGAAAACTCCATCTTTCCCGAGGCAGTCGGGCGAGTACACTGCTGCACGCGCTGTACGAGCATCGTCGATGGTAAGTAGCTGATGCCTTAATGCGCCTCGTAAGAATGGGTGCATCAGACGACCCTGGACGTCACGGTCTTGGCGGTTGAGCTTTAGGCTTGCTTCGACAGATTTCGCCCACTCTTCCGTCAAACACGAGCCCAAGAACTTGTTTGGCGCCACTGCTGCTTTTGCTACGCCCAGTGTGAGCCACAAGACTACGAGCGTGCTGGTGGCTCTTGCCATCGTTGTGCTTCGTGGAAGAATGAGCCCATGGACAGGTTTCGTCACATGCAGGCTCCCATCTGGTCAGGTAAGGTTGTGAGACCACGAGATTCCGACAATGCGGCTATTTTTGATGTCTTACTTCAACGACGGCATCTGGGCCGGTGCTGAGACAAAGACTGTACTAAATCGAGTGACCCTTGTCCCCGACGAACTTCGCTCACCCAAATCTGTAAGAATTCTGCATCGTTCCTGGGACAAAAGACGCTATGATACGACACACGCCTCATGATCAGGTCATTTCAGTGCGAAGAAAGCGAACCGACAAGATTGTTGGTAATCACGCACGAGAAGATGATCTTCTCAGGGTCGAGCAATTCTGGAAGCCGGCCTCGCACACCCGACCGGATTACGCTGACTCTGAATGTTGCTGGTCTACGCAATTAACCGTGTGGGGTTCCATAGGTTCGTATCGTATCACTTGTGTCCATTCTAGTCGCACACGTCAATCACTCACAGTTCCGTCTGAAATGAGCTCATTGCGCGACCCAACAAGGGTACATCCGAGTCAGTACGACCATCACTCACACTTCCCAGCTGGTTCAGTGTGAGATATGGGCGGTAAACTACGCGTGAGCTACATGATACAGGGTGTAGTTTCGTTACGCGGTGAGAGTCACCACATGAACCCAATGGCGACGGGCAGTGATTGGCCACCGTTGGCGCCGCGCCAACACCAACGTTGGGCATTCGCCAACTTTCCGCGCCGACGCCAGCCTTCGATCCCCAGTCCTATATTACTATGCCCCGCCAGGTCTCCGCGAGCAAGCGCCGCTGGACCGAGCGCGACTGGGACGTGGCCATGGAGGCGCAGAGCTTCGGCGCCCGAGCGCGGCCGCAAGAAGCGCAAGGCGCCGCTGCCCGCGACCTTCTGGCTCGCGCAGCTGCAGGACGACGTCACCGAAGACCTCTTGGGCTCGGACGCGAGCGTGCGCGTCACGTGGCTCAACGCCACGGGCGACCGCCGCTACGAGACGGCCTACGACGACTGCGTCGACGTGCAGGCCATCCTCTGCTACGTGCAGCTGAGCGAGCTGCCCGGCGGAGCACTCGAGCTCACGGACATGTCGGCCGCGCGCGTGGACAAGAGTCTGTGACGCGCGCGCGGCGAGCTGCCGGCGGACGACGACGCCGACTCGGAGTTTGAGGCGCCGCCCGCGACGGTGCGGCGCAGCGCGAAGCAGCAGCAGGCCGCGCGCAGACAGCGAGGCGACGCCGACGAAGACGCTGACGACTTGCCACGCAAGCGAGGCCGCCGCGTGTTCAAGAAGATCAGCAAGCGCATGGCCGCCATGCACATCCTGCCGCACTATACGACGGTGGACGCGGCCAAGTACGAGGACCGCGAGCTGCGCGGCGGCCACGCGTTCGACGCCTTCAGCGGCGACCTGCTCTCGTCCACGCGCGAGATCGTGCGCGCCGTGGCCACGCAGAACTACGCGCTGCTCACGCAGCTGACCGAGCACGAGGAGACGCGCCGGCAGCTCTTCTCGTTCGCCGCGTACCAGAGCGCCGACGTCAAGCGCACGCCGCTGGAGATCGCGCTCGCCAACGACGACGTGCAGGCCGTGACGGTCATCCGCAAGGCGCTGACGCTGTCGCACGGCAGCCACCCGAGTGTGTCGCTGCCGTCGCACTCGACCGGCTCGCACACGAGCGCGTTCAGCGACTACAACCGCCGCGCCATCAACGCGAGCCGCGGCGGACGCGAGGGCAACAACGCGCTGCTGGAAGACTACCACCACACGTCCGCGTACGACCAGGCGTCGCTGCTCTGGGAGCTGCCCGCGTCGAGCGTCAAGATGATGACCGTGCTGTACCCCAAGGGCGAGTGGGTCAACGACGGCAGCAACCCCAACTACGTCGCCAGCGCCGTGCGCGCGGGCAACCTCGCGCTGGCTGCCAAGATGGTCGAGGTGCTGGCCAAGAACGGCGGCTGGGGGTACAACGACCTCCACGTCGCCGTGCTCTCAGCTTCCGACCAGGAGCTGCCGACGTTCCGCAGCGTCTCGGTCCTCAAGAAGGCCCAACAGACCAAGATCACGCCGCTCCACTTTGCCGCCATCAACCCGAACGTCAAGTACCTGAAGGCTCTGTGGGAGAATGGCGGCGCTGACGAGAGCGATCTCCGCGACGACGCCCAGTTCGAGCCGATCCACTACGCGGCCGCGAACCCGTCGCCGGTGGCCGCCAAGTTCTTGCTCGAACGAAAGGCCAATCTGCTGTCGAGAACCAAGGAGAAGCACACGCCGCTCATGCGCGCGATCATGCTCGGGCGGGAAGACACGGCGATCGCGATGCTCGAACATGTGGCGACCGAGTCCGAGGAGACCGTCAACCAAGTGCTGACGGGACGAGGCCCCGAGTCGTACCAGCTGATTCACTTCGCAGCGAAGCACAATTGCGTCGCTGTGCTCAAGCACTTGCTCAAGGTTGGCGTGAACGTCAACGCGCTCGCTACGGGACAGACGACGGCGCTGTCTCTCGCAGCTCGCCACGGCCACTTCGAGTGCGTCGAGGTTCTCGTAGCCCACGGTGCCAAGGTCGACAAGGCAGACAAGCTCAAGCGCACGCCACTTCTCCTGGCTGTGAAGAACGGCCACACTCGAATTGCAGCTTTTCTTATCAACAACGGTGCGAATGTGAACGCGTACGACTCGTCCGAGAACAGTGTGGTTCACTACGCAGCGAGCTACGGCTGGATGTCGGCGCTCCAACTGCTGTACGACGCCGGGGCCGACTTTTGGAGCCGCAACTCGTGGGGGTTTGTGCCGCTCATTTGCGCGATGCTCAAGCAGCGAATGGTGTGCGTCGATTTCATCCTCCAAAGCGACTCCGAGCAACGCTTCCTCGACTTCCGGGACCGCTCCGGGCGCACGATGCTCTTTCTGCAGTGCCAGCACTCGACCAATCTGGCCCAGATCCAGTATTTATTAGACAAAGGACTCGACCCCAACATTCCCGATTCGGACAATGAGTGTCCGCTCGACTTGCTCCTCAAGCGTGCGGCGATCAAGGATTCGGATAAAGAGTTTTTCCAGAAAGCGATCCGGGCTTTACTGGAGCACGGTGCCGATGTCAACTACACGAACCCGTCGAACCAGCGGCCACTCGATGTGCTGATCCAGCAAGTTGACGGAGGACCGGATAAGGCATTTTACTTGGACATGATCCGAGCGTTCTTGGAGCGTGGCGCCGACGTGAACTACTCGAGTGGGTACTACCACGAGCGGCCAATCAATGGTGCGATTCAGCGTGCCAAATCCACGTCGGACAAGCTGACCTGTCTCACGGTGGTGAAAGAACTGGTCAAGAGCGGCGCCAACGTCAACTACTCGTACGTGAACAAGGAAGGCGAGGCCGTCTATCCGAGCCAGCCGTTGCAGTCAGCGATACGAAGCAATGCGCAATCGATCTTTGATTTCCTTCTCGGCGACGCCGGCGCCGATGCGTTCGTGGTCGAAGCGAATGGCTGCGACGCGTGGCTTGCCAGCGCACAGCTGGGCGTAAAGGGCGCGTATTATCTCCAGAAGCTGATGGATAAGTTCCCCACTCCGCGAGCGTTCACAAACGGGAACATTTTCCACTCGATTGTCTCGCACGTATCATCCGAAATGATCCCGGCAGCTCTCGTGGATCGGCTCTTGCAGTATTGTACGAACGCCGACGAGCTGTTACACGACAAGGGAGCTTCCAACCGCTCGCCGTTGATGGTCATGTACGAATCAAACAAGGTGCCGGCGGCCAAGGTGCTCAGTCTAGAGCAGACCGCACGCCTGAAACGCGTCCACCAGACCTTCTGCCAGATTGCACGCTTGTTTGGTCGCCGGATCACCGATATTGAGGCATTGAAGAAGTACGTCACCATTCCGAAGCCCAAAGACAAGGACGCACCTGCAGAAGACTCGGAGATGGAGGAAATGATGACGGTCTTCGACTCGACGATCCTCCATGTAGGAGCTCGGCAAAAGACCACCGGCCAGGACGCCCAGTCGACTTGGTTCGGTGAGAACCTAGTCGGTCTCCTTTTCGACGCCTGCCCGCTCTCAAAGTCGCTGCTGGAGGTCCCCGATCGTGGCAACCAGTCCACGCCACTTGTTGTCGCCGTCACTAACGGCGACACCGGTATGGTTCGCCTTCTGCTGCGTGCGGGTGCGGATGTCAACTACGTCTCGCGCCGCTGCACCAAGTGCCGAGACGAATTAGCGTCGTGCGGTCCGTGCTTGATCAGGGGGATGGAGAACACCCCGCTTGTGCTGGCGACAAAGAGCGTCCGCCTTGAGCTGATGCAGGTGCTTCTTGAGGGCGGGGCATCAGTCGACTGTTACGGCTCCGCCACGACGCTGGACACTCCACTCCATTTAGCTATGAAGTCGGGCAACGTTGCGCAGACCAAGCTGCTGCTTCAGCACGGCGCGTCCATGGTGAAGCGCGACGCCGCCAAGAGCACGCCTCTCGCGGCCGCGATCGCCGCTGGATACTCCGTAGAGATGCGGAAGCCGCACGAGGGCGAGGTCAAGTTCTCGACGACGACTCTCGGGCGCGGGTGCAAACCACCAGGAGTGGGTTTCAACTTGACGACTTCGCGGGCATCAGGCACATCGCCAGCAGCGAACAGCACCTCGACCTTCGGCTTCTCGTTCTCGTCGTCAAGCTCGGCTTCTACAACGTTCTCGAGTACCAGTGTCCAGAGCACGACTGGGGGCTTTGGGTCTTCCATGCCAGCGGCGACCTCCAGCAGCTCCTTCGGGGGATTTAACTTCCAGACGTCGACTGGGCCTTTTGGGCCGTCGACAACAGCGGCGACCTCCAACCCATTTGCAACCAGCTTCCAGAGTTTTGGTTCGTCCATGACAACGCCAATCGCCAGCCCTTTCGCGGGATTCAGCTTCCAGAGGTCGACTCCATCACCTGCAACCGCAAGCACGCCGTCTTCGCTAGCTGGGTCCACTGTGGTGGACGTCGCCCTCGCTTGTGGCAACGTTCTGGAGGCGATTGTAGCCTCAGACGAGAGCGGTCGAACGCCACTGCACCACGCAGCAACCAAGCGAGACCTTCCTCTCCTGCAAGCTGTCTTGAACCGCGTGCCAGCAAAGGAGAAAGCTGCGTACGTGAACAAATGCGACGCGTTCGGACGAACGGCGCTCCACTTTGCGCTCAATAGCGTGTCCATGAAGCCCGACGCGTCGTTCGACGTGGAGCGGTTCCTCTTCTTGTCCGGTGCGGACGCGGGGATGATCGACAACTTTGGCCTGTCGGCGTTGCACTTTGCCCTGCGAAAGATCGATATGGACTGGCACCTCAAGTACGACTCGACGCTGCTGCCCAAGATCCTCGACGAGCAGAAGGCCACGGGAGAGTACGAGGTCAAGAAGGAAGAGGCGTATGCTCGCCATCTCCACGGAACGTCGCTCTCTCCTGCGGATCCCGTCGAGACACTGTCCAACCTCATCGCTGCCGGGTGTGATCCTGTTGTCTGTGACGCGCTTGGCCGATCGCCCATGCACTTGGCCGCCAGCATCGGCGCGTTCGTGTGTGCGTCGACTTTGCTGTCCGCGTGCCCCGTCGCCAAGCGGCCGCTCATGCTCGAGCAGCAGGACGTGGAAGGCTTCACGCCGCTCGGTCGTGCTTTCCAGCACGCGCGCGAGACGACGATCACGACATTGATCCAGAGTGGCGCGACGGTGTCGGGCTCCGTGGTGATCAACGGCCGCGAGCGAAGTTACTTCAGTGTCGCTGTGGAGAAATCCATGTCAGGCATCTGCCACATGCTGCTGAACGCCGGCTTCTCGCGTCGCCAGGCTGTCGAAGACGCCGTCTGCGGCAACCAGCTGCACCTCGCAAGAAACCTCATGGTCGGGCTCGAGGTCTCCAACGATCGCGGGCTCCTCGTGGCCGGCAACAGCCGTGGCGAGACATTGCTGCACTGTCTCGCCAAGCACAGCAACAGCTTCGACGAGCTCGCGATCGAGCTGGTGTGGACTCTCGTGGACGATGGGCTGGACGTTTTGGCCCGCGATGACGAAGGCAACACGGCACTCCATTACGCAGCCGCCCGCGCGAACAAGCGTCTCATGGACTTCCTCTTCCACCACAAAGCCGACGTCAACGCAAAGAACCTGGTGGGCCAGACGCCGTTCATGTACGCCGTGGCCAGCCAGTCGATCGACCAGCGCCTCGTCACGATGCAGTACATGCTGCTACGTCAAGACTTCAACGTCAGGCTGGAAGACCCAGCTGGTGTGGATGCCTTGGGGTCGTTCATTACGTTCTTCTGGAAGAGCTTCGAGAGCGACGAGGCGTTGCTCCCGTGGTTCGAGATGTTGATGCGTCGTCACGGAGATCTCAACCGCTTGTTCTCGGAGCCGGCGCCAACGATTCCGCGGGTGGATCTGTTCCAGAACAGGAAGCTGGGCGACAGCACAGTGGCGACGGCGCCGCTGCTCGTCTGGGCTGGGTACGCGCCGTCCTCAAGTACTCGACTGAAGCTTCTTCGCTCGTTCATTCGCCACGGCGCGTCGCCTTCGACCACCGACTCGAACGGCAACACGGTGCTCTCGCATTTCGTGGCTCGCAATATGGTGGTTGAAGCTGAGGTCGTGCTTGACGAGGCTAAGGCCACGCCAGGCGCTGTCGAGGCGCTTCTGGGTTGCTCGAACGACTGCGGCCAAACCGCGCTGCATCTCGCGGTCGAGCCGCTCGAGTACGCGTCGTACGAGAACGTCAAGATGGTCGAGCTGCTCGTGAAACAAGGCGCGTCGTTCGAAGCCCGAGACGCAGACGGCTGCTCTGTGCTAGATTACACGACACGCCAGGCCTCGCGCTACGTGTTCCGTTTCTTGAAGTCCATTTTCCCCTCTCTTGTCCACGTATCCGAGGAGGCGGCTTTCGACGACGCCATGCAGACTGACGACTGGAACGACGTACCGGGCTTTGAGATCGACGCCGAGCTGTACCTGAACGAGTGCGAGGCGTCGGGCAAGATCGCTAAGGTTCGCAATGCCCCCGAGGTGGACTCCAATTGCGACGTGGGCGACGAGAACTCGGTATATGGTGAGCTGAACGCGGACGGCGAGGTCATCGAAGGCGAAGAATTCAACGCGCTGCTCACCAAGGTGGACGTCAAGCACGGCAAGTTTGGCATCAACGTGTTCTACCGCACGCAAGTCGTCCACGACGAGATCCAGAACATTTTCATCGTCTTCACCAACTGGGGCCGCATCGGGGAGGAAGGCAAGTTCCAGAACACGCCGTTCCACAACACGAGCGAGGCCGTGGCCGAGTTCAAGAAGATCTTCAAGTCCAAGACCGGGAACGCCTGGGAGGACCGCCACGAGTTCGAGAAGCGTCCAGGCAAGTACAACCTCGTGCAGCGCGTCGACTTCTCAACCAAGATCGACCGCAGCGTGACGCAGTCCTTCACGGAGTACGTCGACCAGCTCGAGCGCGACAAGCTCGACGTCACCACTGCGTTCGCCGCGGTCTCTCGCGACGAGCTGCGCCACTGCAGCGTGCTCGACACGCTCTTCGCGATCACCGACGTGCGCCACTTGCAGCTCGCGGCCTCGCAGAACTGCAACTACTACAACGACCTCCCGATGGCCCGCGACCACGAACTGCGCCACGCGATGGAGATGTTGACCGAGATCCGGGGCGTGCTCACCGAGCAGGCCGAGATCAAGCGCGAGATGGAGGTCGTGAGCGGCGACCTCGCGTCCGACGACGCCACGACCAAGCTGGCCGACCTCTCGGACAAGTTCGCATCGATCACCGAGGACCTGAGCGAGCGCAGCAGCCGCTACTACGAAGTCGTGCCGCGCAACGAAGACCGCCGCGGCTCGGCCATCGCTGCGTTTGACGATTTCGACCAGGTCGACAAGGAGCTGTATCGACTGAAGAAGCTGCTCGAGATCACGCGCACGTACAAGATGCTGCTCGGCGCCAAGATGCACCAGAGCGCGATCCACCCGATGGAGTACATGGTCGACGCCCTGCAGATCCACGTCTCGCGGCTTGACACCGACGACCAGGAGCGTGCGCTGCTCACCAAGTACTTCACCAGCGGCATTCGCCCGAGCGAGCAGACGCGCTACCGTGTCTCCAACGTGTTCGCCGTGACACGCCGAGGCGAATTCGAGCGCTTCGAGGACTGTGTGCGGAGCGACTCGGTGTTCTCGAAGCAGCACACGCGGCTGTTGTGGCACGGCACGCGACGCACGAACCTCATGGGTATCTTATCCGAGGGGTTGCGCATCGCGCCGCGCGAGGCTCCGCACAACGGCTACATGTACGGCAAGGGCATTTACTTCTCGGACGTCGCAGCCAAGAGCTTGAACTACTGCGACTCGCCGTACTCGATCGAGGTGCAAGTGGCGGAGAAAGACGGCGAGACCGTCAAGACCAAGACCACGAGGCGCGAGGTGCAGTACATGCTGCTGTGCGAAGTAGCGCTCGGCAACCAGCGCGACACCGTGTCGTCGTCCATGTACGAGCGTCAGAGCCTCGCCCAGGACGGCTTCCACAGCATCCGCGCCGTCGGGCAGCACATGCCGAACGAGAGCGAGTCGCTCGTGTCTCCGTCGTGTGGTGCCAAGATCCCGCTCGGCCGTGTCGGCCGCCCTGGCTACGACTTCGAGCGTGCGTCGGCGTGGGCTGTCAAGGAAACGAACACGAACAGCAACGGCTACTCGTTCCAGTCGTGGGGTCTCGACGCTGAGGCGTTCCTGAACCAGCTCATCGGCGACAGCACGACGTGGGCGGTGACAAGAGGTT
This sequence comes from Pythium scleroteichum, assembly GCA_023335855.1. NCBI lineage: Eukaryota > Oomycota > Peronosporomycetes > Pythiales > Pythiaceae > Pythium > Pythium scleroteichum. Next base: position 23,877 of record JAADVR010000098.1, read on the forward strand.
CGCCATCCCGGACAGCAAAGACAAGGGGCTGTTCGTCCGTAAGGGCTGGTACGGCAGCATCGGCGACGACACGCAAGTCGAGGTTCGTATCACGAGCATCAGCCGATCAGCTGTCGACTCGTGGGATGTGGATGTGAGTTTCGTGGTGACGCCTCCAGAATCGGAGACCGAGACGACCGGCTTCGGCGGCAGCGTACAATCCTCGAGTCCTATCGTGGTCGGCAAGGCGCGTCGGTACCAGAATGTTCGCTTCGACAGAACCCCGAAGCTTGAGAAGGGCTTCTCAATCCCCCCACCTTCCACCGCCAGGAAGTACAACGAACACATCGTGTACACGGCTGAGCAGGCTCGCATCCGGTACTTGGTCGAGGTCGAGCGGCTTCGTGCATGGTAGAAAACTGAATACTAGGAAGCTAGCATAGACTCGGTGAATACATGTACCATACCTAGAATAACTGGAACTGAACGGACACGCGTGAAGCTATGGACGACGACGGCGCCGCATGCAGTGACCCACTCGTTTCTCGGCTCGTCGCGTTCTGTAATGACCGTGAGCTTTCGGCATTGTACGTGGCGTTTCCGAACAGGACTGAGGCGAGTTGCGCGTGTTAGAGGACGTGCGACAGACCCACACCAGGTTCTGCCTGGCCCACGCAAATGAATTTTATGGATTCAGCGCGAGCGAGGATGACGAGAAATGCCATCGCGTGCACGAGCTCTTCACGGCACGTTGAGACTTCCAGAATTGCTTCAGCTTTTCATGACGCCTGACGTTGTCGCGCTCACGTAGGAGTACGAACGCTTGTTTGAGCACACGCTGCTGGAGTTTTTGGAGATCGAACAGGTAGACGACTTCCGCATGCGCAAGAGTTAACAACTTACCACAGGGTATTATCCAATTTAGATGACGCCGGAAGACTTCTACGCCTACTGCCGGCGACTCCAAACAGCACCACAAGACGAGCGAGACGGTGACGAGAACGACCCACTTCTCCACCTCCGCATCATCCTGTCCGCCCTCGACTTCGACGCATTCTGCAGGCTCATGGAGCGCGAGGCGATCAAGACGCAGGGCGCACTGAAACAGGCCGAAGACATGGGATTTTGACGTGAATCTAAAATCACACAGCCACTTCATCGTCCGACAGCAGCGCTTGCTGCTCTTGGCGTTGCTTGGCGCGCTTCTCGCGCTTGATACTCGCCTGCTCCTCTCTTTGCTTCAGCTTCGCGCCGGTTTCGTAGCCCTGGATAGATCCCCCGGAAGATGACGGGTACACCAGCACGAGATACAGCAGTAGCGCCGCGTACAACATCGCGGTGAACGCGATCAGCGTCCACGTGAAAATTGACAGGTTCTTGGGCAATTCTGTGCCGAGGATACGGTACACGAGGGCGTAATTGATGCTACACAACAGCGCCGTGCCGACCAGCAACATGAATGCGACGACACGCGAGTTAACGAACGTATCGCCCATGAGTGACTTGGTGCCAGTGAATGTGAGCAGCGGCAGCAACGCGAACGGGAGCTGTACGCTCTGGAGCACGTTAAGAAACTCGTTGAAGTGGTCACTCTTGAACTGCTGGTTCTGGCTGATCACGGCTACGACGACCGCTGGGATGAGTGCGACTCCACGAGTGAGAGCCACACGCTTCCAGGCCGCGATCTTGATGTCCAGGAAACCTTCCATCACAAACTGACCCGCATACGTGCCCGTCATGGTCGACGCTTGACCCGACGCGAGCAACCCAATGGCCCAGATCACACGCGCGTAGCCACCGAGTGCTTCTTTCACGGCCTCACCTGCCTCGGCGAGCCCTATTTCCTGGCAGTAGCCAGCGGTCGGCGCGACAACGTCTCCCGCGAAACCGTACAAATGGTCGGTGCGGCGATCCACAAAGCACGGCGAGCACTGAAACGGATTCACGCCCTTCACGTAGTGGCACTTGTTGCCGGTCTTGGCGTCGTAGATGGTCGAGCCAGACGCGAGCGCGGCGTTGATCGGGATGCACGACGTCTGGATACCTGCGCCAGCGAGCCCTGAGATCGAATCCGGACGACTCAGGTCGGCACACTGTGAGCTGTAGAAGCTGCTCGCGAAAACGCAGATGACGGCGGCGTTGATGAGGAAGCTCACGAAGAGCGCGAGGCTGGACTCGAGGCTAAAGTAGAAGTTGGCCTCGCGCACGACGTGGGGCTTGGTACGATCGATGCCGCGCGTCTGCACGAGCGCCGAGTGGAGGAAGATGTTGTGCGGCATGATGATGGCGCCAAGCGAGGCTACGGCCTGCATCACGTTCTGCTCCTGGAGCCGCGGCCAGACGATGCCCTTGATGATCTCGCGTCCGTCGGGCTCGCTCACCGTGAAGTCGGCGAAGAAGCAGACGCACATGGTCGTGATGAGGAAGAGGAAAAACATCTCGAGGTACCGGCTGCCGCTGCCAGCGCGGTGGAGCATGAGGAACGTGAGCGTGTCGAAGCCCGTGAGCAGGCAGCCGGCCCAGAGCGGCAGCTTGAAGAGGATCTGGAACGCGATGGCCGAGCCCAGCACCTCCTGAATGTCGCTGCCGATGATGGCCATCTCGGTCATGACCCAGAGCGCGAGCGACACGGCGCGAGGGTACTCGGACCGGCAGAGCTGGGCCAGGTGGCGGCCCGTGACCGTGCCCAGGCGCGCCGCGAGCACCTGGTAGAGCCCGCCGGCGATCGTGCTCAGCAGCACGACGTAGAGCAGCTCGTAGCGCGTGTAGGCGCCGCTCTGGAGGTCGGCCTCGAGGTTCCCCGGGTCCAGATACGCCATGCTCATGAGCCACCCGGGCCCCGTGTACGCCCAGAACGTGCGCCACGAGAAGCCCGTGGGCTCGACGCGGACCTTGGCGGACGCGTCGCCCTCGGCGTCGAGCAGCCGCCGCTCGTCGACGGCCGTGCGGTCCATGGGGCGAGGAGGAAGAGGGAGGAGGAGGAGTGGGGCGGGAGGCCTGGAAGGCACGCGCCGCTGAGAAGCTTCAACGTGACGGAAGGGATCCGGGTTACGTAACCCCGCACTTAGCGAGAGCGAGAACGGTCTAAGTGCGATAGCCTGCTAAAATCAATGTAAGCGACAGAACGGATGCCCGTGATGGTTTCCATTATTCCTGTGTAATTACATACGTATTTCTAATAGATACATAATATGTGGCTTTCAGCTTTGGATTTGGCAATAATAATGCATAACCTCTTATTATCGAAGATAGTACTAAGCGGGGACCCCTTCGAGGTGGAACACCGGGCCTCTGGAGCTTGTGGGCCGTACGCCTGGACACCGCCAGAACGCCTTCGATCATGCTCTCGCTCGCGCGCCGCTCCGCCCCTCTCGCCCCACGCGCCGCCGGCCTCCACTCGAGCGCCGTCGCGCAGCAGGCGACGGCCGCCGCCTTCAGTGAGGTCGCCGAGCGCGGCAGCGTCTCGGACCTGCTCGCCGGAAACGCTGCGGCTCGTAACAGCGTTGGTAAGCCTCTTCTAACAGTCGGATTGTGCACACGCCCATGTTGGCTAATCGGTCGAGTGTCCGTGATTACCAACGTGTAGAGTACGCGATCGCAAAGGTGGACGATCTCGTCAACTGGGGTCGCAAGGGCTCGCTCTGGCCGCTGACGTTCGGCCTGGCATGCTGTGCCGTGGAGATGATGCACACCGCCTCGCCTCGCTACGATTTCGAGCGTATGGGCATGGTCTTCCGTGCCTCGCCGCGTCAGACTGATGTCATGATTGTGGCCGGCACGCTCACCAACAAGATGGCGCCGGCGCTTCGTCGCGTCTACGACCAGATGCCCGAGCCGCGATGGGTCGTCTCCATGGGTTCGTGCGCCAACGGCGGCGGCTACTACCACTACTCGTACGCCGTCGTGCGTGGCGTGGACCGAGTCATCCCCGTGGATATTTACGTGCCTGGCTGCCCGCCCACCGCCGAGGCGCTGCTCTACGGCATGATCCAGCTCCAGAAGAAGGTCAAGGCCAACAAGTCGCTGCTGCTCAAGCTGCGAAAGTAAGCTACCGCTAAGAGAAAACTGAGAAGGAAACGCTATCGTACATGCATTTGGCAGCCCTTCTTGGCCCTCGTTGTGGCCTATTGATGAGGAAATGAAGATGATTTACCTGACGACGACGGGAATTTCAGGTTTCATTTTATTGTCATCGCTTGTTGATAATTGTACACACCATGCAGAAATATAATCCCAAACGCCACTACTCACTCACAAACACACACGTACGGCCCCTCAAAAGTCGAGGTTGGACAGCTCTCGATCGAGAAGATCCACGTCCAAATCGATCGACACACGTGTCAACTCCAACACATCAATGTCCATATCGGAAGGACGGATCTTGGGCAAGTCGTGGATCAAACTGTGCTTCCGCATCTGACTCAATGCCGAGATCAAGTCAGAGCTGGCGCGCACAAGCCGCTTTGACTCGTTTGCAACCGACAAGGGCAGCGAGCCAGGGTTCATCCACGGGTGCTCGAGCACTTGAGCCGCCGTGAGTCGTCGAGACCGATCGACTGTCAGAAGCTTGCGCACGAGATCCTTGGCCTCTTCCGAGACGTCGTCCCAGTCGGGCGACTCAAACTTGTAGCTGGCGCAAACAACCTTTTCAAAAATCGCCACGTGGTTCTCGCCGCGGAACGGCGGGTATCCACAGAGTAAAATGAACAAAATGACGCCGAGACTCCAGCAGTCGACCTCCGAGCCGTACGCCTCGCCACGAACGACCTCGGGGGCGACGTAGCCTGGCGTTCCACAAGCCGTCAGCCGCTTCTCACCACGCATCGACCGGGCAAAACCGAAGTCCGCAATCATGACTTCTGCGCCTGGCGCCGACGTCTTCAACAAAATGTTTTCAGGCTTGAGGTCACGATGGACGACGCCCTTGGAGTGGAAGTACTTGATGGCACTCGTTAGCTTCTTCATCACGACCCGAGCATCTTCTTCCGTGTAGCTCTTGCGCTTGACAAGAGCGTCGAAGAGTTCGCCACCGGTGCACAGGGGTGTCACGATATAGTAATATCGCGACTCCTCGTAGTAATCCAAGAGGGGCACGACGTTCGGGTGGTTGAGAGTTCGCATGATCTCGACTTCTCGTTTCAGTGACTGCACGTCCGACAGGCTCAGGCTGCTCTTCGCGATGCACTTCACCGCCACCTGCTTACGTGTCTCACGGTGGGTAGCGATGTGGACGACCGAGTAGGCTCCCGAGCCCAATTTTCGACCGAGCTTGTAGGCTCGATGAAACGAAAATTCTGGCGCACTCTCACCTCCATCCGAGATCTGTCGAGTCGGAGCGAGCAGCGTCGGTCGGAGCGCCGACGATCTGGCTGTAGGAGGCCCCGATCCGGCTCTGGCTTGAGCGATGGACGTTGGTGCTGCCGACGCGGATGCGGAAGCCGACGCCGCCGCGGCCTTCTGCGTGTACAGTGCCTTCATGATTTTTCCATAGGCCGCCTTGACGTCCGTGGTCCACACCGCCGACGCGGTCTCGAGCTTGACTTCGCCCGCGGCCGAGATCAGCTTCTTGACGTATCCACTGCAGGCTCCGTCTTTGACCTCGCCGAGGATCTGGTCCAAAATGAAAATCATTTCGTCTTCCTGCTGACACTCGTGCATGTCACGGATCAAGTTGGCCAGTACCGAGTGCTCTTCCTCGACGCGACGACCGGCCTGTGCCGCCGGAGAAATGCCGTTGCCGTACCCCCAGATATCTTGCGAGCTGCTGTTTCCCGGGCCTTCTCCGAGCTTCAGTTCGTACCTCGAGGCGTTGTACTCGTTGTTGACAATGTACTCCAGGATGGCGCGTCCGAGCTTCGCCGGGCTCTCTCCTTCGACCCAGCGCTGGAGCGTCTTGATCCATTTTTTACGGTCCTCCTCGCGAGGCGTCTGGATGTAGTAGTGCATGACCGAGTCGTCGGCGTCCGCGTCCACCTCGGCGCCGCTCGTCTTCTTCTTGGTGCTCAGACGGGTCTCCTTGTGGTGGACGAACATGCACGAGAGCGCGCTCCGCGAAAACCGCGAGCGCGGGCGCTTACGTGCGACGATGACGAAGCTGCACGGGTGGCTCTTGAAGGCGTCCGTGGGCTCCACGCGCAGCACGTCGCCGCGCGCGATCTCGCCGCGCAGCAGGCGCTTCTCGAGCGCGCCGAGGTCCTTGTGTGTGGCCTCGCCGCCCTGCGTCGCGGCCACCTGCGCCGGGTTCTTGCTGTAGTAGACGAGCGACGACTTGGTGAGCACGAAGTAGCGCGGCATCCAGTGCTTGAAGAACGGCGCGCGCTTCATGAGCACGCCGCTGAGCAGCACGTCCTGCGTATTGGCGAGCAGCGAGGCGCTGCCCGAGCGAGCGAGCAGCACGCCGCCGGAATTGAACCGCGACGGGTCGAACGACAGGTGGTGCGGGTGCAGCGGCGGCGCCTGTGGCGTCGAGAACGAGTCGAGCCCGCTGGCCGAGCTCAGGCGCTTCTTAGCGACTTCGTCCGAGCTGCCCTGCTTGCCGCCGAGCGAATGCCGCGGCTGGATCACCACGGCCGTGCTCGCGTGCTCCGTGTGCGTGCGCTTCTTCATGGCCGAGAGATAAATTCCCGTTTAGGAGAAATAACTGACCGTCGCCCGCGTTTTCTGTTCTGAATGTGAGGTTTGTTGTTTCCACCGCGGAGGAATGTGGCGGCGTCAGTTGGAACTTGAACCACAAAGAGAGACCGCGAGGTCTTCGATGGGTTCTATGGGGATCTGCCGTGGAAGACCGAGGCCCACGTGAAGTTGGCACCCGCGTCAGACTTTGGCTGCAGAGCCGTGGGTGGCAAGCGTCCTCGACACCAAAAGGCCGGAAAAGTTTCTGCGTCCGCCCGTCTGGGCGCGGCCGCTGAAGGAAAAGCCAGAGCCATACAGGCTATAGGATTGTTCGGTCAGGAGCTGTACTGGCAAGATTACGCAACTCGACCCAAACCCCCCATCAGAATCCTGCACGGACACGAAAGCGATTGCGACAAGGGCTAGGCATCGTAAAATCGAAGCTCAGCCTGTAAGTTACTTGCGTCTGATTCTGATAATAGTGCCCGTCCAGAGTGATTCAATCTGAGGTGGACCAAAATCTAGTCTGAGACCAAACCTTGGTCCCACCATGTGGGGTCTCAACCACGACAACAACGACACAGGAGTCGGTTTCCTAGCACAGCACCCACGAAAAGGCACTGTACCCCGCACTGTACAGCAGAAACTGTCTGAAATATCCAGTCGATGGTAAGACCAACTCATTCCAAGTGTTGTGGTGGCTTTCTTTGATGTCGCACAGAGCGAGAGACACAATGACACTCATCATGATTTGCACCAAAAAATAGCCTGCTTTTCGCCTTCGAAAAATGCCCAACCTTGCAAAAAAGAAAGCGCGGGGTAGGGGAGCAGTTTATTTAGTGGTTATATTTCTTTGTCCCAGTTATTTTCGGTGTGTGTCCCACACCAGAACCTACGAAAACCTGTGACATGTGAAACAGCAACAAGGCTCGCGTCTGTCAAGCATTTTTTATCCGCACCCATTACGGTTCGAGAATGGTGTGAGCAATGACTGTAACCTATCTGAACGCACGCCTCAGCGACGGCGGCGAGGGTCGCGGCTCTCATTTACGCTAGATGTGTAACCTTGTCGTGCGTTCTGCTCCTGTGGAGGCCACCCGTTGCCGGAGGAGCCACGTGGATCCATGGGCGGCATGCTCTCGTCGCGGGACCGCTTGTAGCCGGACATTTGGTCAAAGCGTGGTGGTGGTGGCATGAGCTGGTGCGGAGGCGGCGGCAAGATTGATCCGGACTGGCCTCCCATCCGAGGCGGCGGCGGGGGCGGGCCACCAGCGTTGCCCATGTGCATCCCCATTGGAGGCGGCGGTGGGCCTCGCGACTGCGGCTGAGCGAGCGAAGCAGCCGCCGCTTGAGCTGCCGCGATAGCTGCAGCTGCCGAAATTGTCGCCGGACCACTTGAGTCCATGGGGCAGTCTTGCTTCCAGTGGCCCTTCTGGCGACACTTGTGGCAGGTGTAGGTCGGTGGTGGCACTTTAGCTTGCGTACACTCGGAGATGTAGTGGCCAGGAATGTTACAGCGCTTGCACAGGTACCCATCCGGGGGAGCACGCCGCGTAGCTTGTCCATTCTGTCCTTGGTCTTTCGTCGGGCAGTCTTCGATCCAATGCCCTTTCGTACCGCAGCGGTTACACGTGTACGTCTCTGGTGGTGGACGCCGTCCGGAAGAACCGCGTCCGTCTGCATTGGTCTTCTGACCGAACGCTTGGAAATTAGCGTTGCCAATCGCACTCGCACGAATCGCGCCGGCACCACCTGCCATACCTGGCAGCATTTCGTCGCCAAACTCGGCACGAGAAGCTTCGTTCACCCCAGCGTCCGTCTCATTGAGCACGTTCTGTCCTCCGTTGTACTTGTCGTCCATGGGATCGCCCGGTCTGTTGCGACACCAGAATTTTGTGCTATGGTCATTGCTACCCGTTGCTACGACATGGCTGACTGGATGCCACTGGATATCCCACACAGCAGCATCATGGGCTTGTGGTACCGATGCCAGAGCGTCTTCCTTGCCGACCTCCCAGTACATCAGACAGCCATCGTACGAGCCACTGACAAACAGTCGCTCGTAAACCGGATGCCAAGCCACCGACGTGACTTCACGCGTATGGCCCTTAAACGTTGCGAACTCCTTCATGGTCCGGATGTCGTAAATTTTGATGAGCTGGTCGCGACTTGCCGTCAGCAGCCAGTTCCCGTTATCGTTCCAGGACACTTTGAACACCGTGTTCTTATGGCCGTGAAGCGTGTTGAGTGAGTTGCCCGACTTGGGGTCCCAGATCTTGATCAAGTTATCTTTACTTCCGGAAGCGAGCAGGGATTTCTGCGGGTGATAGGCTACACACTTGACGTCCCAGCCGTGGCCTGTGAGAACTCGCTCTTCGCGGCCGCTCTCGAAATCCCAGATCTTGACAGTTGCGTCATCTGAACAAGACACAAACTTGAAATCCGTTGGCGAGAAACTGAGTGACCGCACGGCTTCGCGGTGGCCCTGGAGAACCTGCACGTTCGTCATACTGGGCTGCCAGTACTTGATCACGCCGCCGTGATCCGCCGTGACGAGCCAGTTGTTGTTGTGCGACCACACCATCGCGCGCACGGCGTCATCATGGGCCTGGAGGATCGTCTCGAAGTTGAACGCGAGGCCGTTCCAGAGCGTGAACTCGCCGACCGAGTTGCCGGTGATGAGACGGCGTCCCTCTGGCGTCCACGTGAGGCAGTTGACCGGACAGCGCTGCTTGTTGGTCGAGCAACGGCAGAACTTGGTGCAGACGCAGTTGGCGATGTCCTCGTCCAGCGGGTACGCGAGCGGCGGCAGGATGTCGCGCTTGTAGTACGAGTGCGGCGGTAGCGCGTGCGAGCGGTACATCTTGCTCGGGAAGAACTTGCGGTGCATGACGTACGTGATGAACGTCGGGTTCGGGTCCACACTCTTGCGCACGATGGGCTTGCGCAGCCGCTTGTGCGGGGGCACGCCGCCGGCGTAGAGCGACGCGCTCACGTCGTGGCCGCTCTTGAGCACCTGCGCCTCGTGGAGCTCCTCGTCATCCAGCATCGCCTTCCCCTTGGAACCGCTTGGTGTGGAGGTGCAGAACGTCACTATCTTGGGAGGTGATGTCATTTACGCGGGGTCTTGAGTCACTCGCGCGAAGTAGAAGTTTACTGACATGTAGCCATCTCGCGTATTTTCGGGGCTGGAGAACAGTCACGAGATGCTGGCGGACCTGCAGCGATGTCGACGCTTGGTCGCGGGCATGCGTGGACTAGTGACGGCGTCGTCCATACGCATGCAGTTGCTAAAAGACGTGCAGCTCGCGCTGGCAGCTCGCGACGAGCGACATCGCCGGCAGCGCCAAGAGGCGATTGGATCGCCACCACTCACCCCCCGCGCGCGATATCTAAGGTGCTTGTCTCTTCAACGCGGCGAACGACGGCTCGAAAATGCAGCAAGTGACACCACTCTGTTGTGTTGGAAGGGAATTCCGTGGCCGGTGGATATGTGTCATCCAGAGACAATGGAGAAAGTGAGCGACACTGCAACTTCTGCGTAGTTACTATAGATTAACGAATTCACGGCAGGCATCGCTGGGAACGACTGGTCGTCGAGAAGATCAAAATGGAGCGCAAGTGGCGAGCAGCGAGGGGTACGAAAACAGCTAATTTACATCGCGCAAAGGTCGTGATTGGGGTCTCCCCTAGGGAATCCACGATTGGAACAGGGCGCAGCAACCATCCAGCGAGCCTTCCGAGCCTTCCGCGTTGGAAAACAACGGTAAGACTCACAGTTGGAAGGCGAAATTGCGCTCTTATCGCTTTTTGGCAGGGGAGAAATAGGTGTAGCAAAGAGTTCGATCATGCTCGTCGCGAAGTCGCGGATTGACCGACTCCGTGAGTCAAGAACCCAGTTTCATAAGCGGTACGAGACCTTGAACAACGAGCTCCACCAGGCGAAGGTAAAGCTGAATACCGCGCTCAACGATAAACGTTCCACCGAAGACAAGATCGGCTTGGTGTCTACATCCACGTTAGCTCCACGCAAGCCACAGGCACTGTTTGTTGACGCGAGGTTACTTGACAGCACAGTTGTTCGCATGGAGGCCCATCAATATTTAGTTTATCTATTAGGTGAAGAACAACGTCTTGTCGCAATGATTGCAACCGCTCAAGAGGAGGTTGCGGTACTCGAAGCCACTCACCCCGTCGTCAGCCACGCAGCTTCGCTGATTCAGAGCCTGTTTGTTTCCCTATGTTTGCCCAATTGGCTTTGTTACTTACTAACACGCTTGACCAGTTTCCGACGATATCAAGCGATAAAGAGCGAACGGCTTCAGCTCAAGCGCAAACGAAATACGCAATTACGTGTTCGCGTCTCAAGCGACCGCTGCTACGAACGAATGAACGCCAGGTTCCTCGTGAGTCAACAACTCAAGTGGTAACACAGTGCTTCCATTATCATTGGATTCTACCACATCATCGTCGCCAAACGATTGCTCCATGAGTATCGCCAGCGCCGAGCTGAGGCAATAGTCGAGCGATTTTACAAACACAAACGAGACCGCGTCGACGCACAAGCTCGTGTTGCGTGGCGAAAGACCAAGCTCCGCGCCCAATTGCTTTCCTTTCGCCGAATTCGAAGCCAAATTCAGAGACTATGGTCAGCATGGTGCAGATTCGTTTGTGTGGAAAAGTCTCGGCTATCACGGATATCGCAATTGCTTGTGATTGGCCATGAAAGATGGATTTCTTCCAAAGCCACTCGAATGCAGAGACTGTTTCACCGGACAATGGCGCTACGTCGCTCTCTCATGGACCAAACCGTACCAGTCCTTAATCCCGTACTACGTTGTACTCTCGAGTCTGCCGTCGCGAGCTCTTCCCAGCCACAACATCAATTCCTCCGGTTTTATCAACAAGTCATTCAAGATATTCAGACATGGCGAGTCCCGGATTGTCACCTTGTCCAGCTCGCACAAAGCTACAGTCTTCATTTGGACAAGCTTCCATTGGAAGAGATTTGGATATGGCTATCAGGGCAGTCGCAGAGAGACGTTACGATGTCTTCACAATGGTTTCTTGACCTGAGAATGCCGTATACAATTCGCCTACTGCGTTTTCTTGCTCCACTGCCACGGTACTATGACCTGAACGACAGAATACTCCATCAGATCGATCAAGTTTGGATATACTACGAAGCGGTCCAGGTGGTTCGTCAGTATTTAAGTCTCCTCTTCGCTCACGACGCCGTAGCATACACAGATACTTCCGTGTTCACAGCAACTCAACGACAGCGAGATGTTGACAAATTTCACGAACTTGCTCAACGAGACTCGTTCAACTCTAATGAAAACGTGTGGATCGCGTGTGGAAGCGATGCACCGTTCACGATGTTCCATTGCGTTTGGACAGATCTCTGCGAAAAATGTCTCTCCCTAGAGTTGAAGAGACAAGGTCGAGCATGCTCTAGCTGTGGCCACCGTCACATCGAGAAATCCACTGAATCCCATTCGAGTCATTCAGCAATTTCGCCACTCCACACCCAACACAACCGCAATTCCAAACTGCCCCACTGGATACGAGAGACAGAGCGATGCGACATTTTGGTGGTGAACGCTTTCTTTCACGCACTCGCTCCGCGCGGTCATGCTCATCGAGAGCTTTATCCACCGGAGATACTGTGGAAGATCGCCTTGACTAAGGCGTGCGAACCCGTTAGTGCTTTATATGATATGTACGAGCTACGCACGCTAAATGATCTGCTGCTTTGGAAGAATCCTTGGGAGGACATTCTTCTTGCACCAGTTGCAGCCAAACTCAAACTCTTTATTCATATCATGAAGCAAGAAATTATTGCGATCCACCAAGACGCCGTTTCGTGGAAGTGAAGAGCGGCAGATCAAGGGCAAATACAGAGCGTGCACCTCGGCGAGAACAGCATCGCTGCCGTTACACGCCCTACTGCGTTCTCTAGTTGCTGCGGCCCATCGTCACGCTTGTCTTCAGCTTCAAAGCCTGCACCAGTCAAACCAAGAACGAGGTAGGACGCCGAATGCGCGCGTGTGTACTCGTGGAGGCTTTCAGCGGTCGTTGTTCCGGCCTCGAGAGGAAGAATTTCGATCAATCCTTGAACCTTCGCGGTGGCGAGAAACTCGTGGCAGAATGCGAAGGATTGCTTGTCAATATCACCGACAAGCGGCTTCTTGTAGAAGTGCACAACGCGGAGGCTATCACTCGGTCGCATCAGTTTCAAAGCAGCATGGAGGCAGCGAGTAGCAGGTGATGAGATATCCACAGCGACAACGAACACAAACGTGCGAGTAGGAATGGAGTGAATGGGGGCGGGTGGCACGAGTATCACTGGAACGGGCGAAAAGCGAATCACCTCCCGAGGGACATGGCCGAGCTGGTCGATCGCAGGGCCACCCTTGCCTATCGTCCCGAGGACGAGGAAATCCGCACTACGCTTCCAGCAGGTATCGAGCAGCCGTGATGCCACTGAGGATGTCGGGGACTCTTGAGTCAAGCTGTCGAATATAACACGGTTGCGAGGGAGAAGTAACCGATTCGCGTGGTTCGTGTACTCTTTCAATGAATTGAGCTAGCGTTGGGTTGGATAACATATCACAGAATCCTACCTTCTAAAATGAAGTCCTTGGAGATCACAGGAAGCTGCACGGTATGTGTAGCTGGGTCTTCGTCCACATGCAAGACTGCCACAACTCCTTGTCGGCGGAGTCGCGCCGTGACTTCAAATGCCATGTATGATTGGCCTTGGTGGATTTAACTTAAGATAATGAAACTCAGGGATATTGGCGATGAACTTACGGCTTCCGTCGACACCAACGCAGAATGTCGTTGAAGGAAATAGCCGTCGACTTTCCTCGTGTTCTACAGAGCCCCCGGCAAAATCCATCAGTAGTCATCGTCTAGACCTCGCAATAGGATTTCCAACCAGCTTCCAGGTCACGTTTTAGCCGCGTGAGTTGCGTATCAAGGTCGAGAAAAAATCCGCCCTCGCTCTCGCGAGCAGCAAGTCCAGGATCGTATTCCGCATCCTCGAATATACGGCAGAGCAACTCGTATGTGGCATCGGACACGCTGCCAACTTCGATTAATTTCACATGAGTAAGGATCTCATGAGGGTTTCCGAGAAGGAGTTCTCGAAAATAATCGTCGGACAAATTGTCCTGTCAGAGTGTTTTAAGCCTTCTAGAGAGCTCTAAGTATTGACAGTTCTCGTACAAAGACAATGCCGAGCGCCACGCGCGTGAGCTGGACACTGAGCTGCAGCGCTGGTGATGGTTTCTTCAAGGCCAATACATCCTGCATCGTTGCTGAGTGATTTATCGCGGTGAAGGGACGCGCCTCCTCGCTTGTTGCACGTTGCATTCATCAATCCATACAGTACGAAGAGTTGCCAAACTCGAAGTAATGAAATCACTTTGATTTCGTTATGTGCAACTTGCCTGCAGAGGTCGAAGGCCAAGAGCATGGAGTGCCGCAAAGACCTTCGCATCCTTCGACAACTGTACACAAATCAGTTGTCCAACTTATCAGTCGCGATCCCGCACTATCGCCAACCCTTTGGCTCGTAATTCTTCTTCCCACTGTGCGTAGCAATCATCGTAGTACTTCCTCAGTCGCTCAGCCCTGATAATTTGCACCTCTTTGTTCATCAGATCCATTTCTTCAGCAAGTCTACAAGTAGAAGGCGGTCAGACATGAACACATCGAAATAGTAGGAAGCATTCACTCACTGCTTCTGCTGCTGTAGTCGAGCTCCGCTGCCCAAACGAAGGTTTTGCTTCTCTTCCCATATGGCTCGGTCCGTGTTCGCCGCATTGGCCTTTGTGTAAGCTCTTGCCTGGTGGAGCTCTTCCTCCCGTGCGATGAACCGAGCTACATTGAGTCCAGACGGCGTCTTCGTCACTGGTTTAGCTTCTCGATAGCTAGAAATGCCGGCAGGGCGGTCCCGATCGATTGGCATGACAACACGTGGTTTGCCGTACACCCAGGAATGCTGAATTCAACGAGCTGTCGTTTCTTCGTCGATCAAAGACCTGAGCTATCTTTACTCAGGCCCCTGTGCATCATCGAGCGAATATTACGTGATATTTGGCCACAAGTTGACGGGCTTAATCTTTCTTTTTCTTCGCAACCCAAGCCCAAAGCATCTCGCACTCGATGGGCGTCTCTCCAGCAGAGTCTGTTACCTGGACGTCCACCAGAACCTCTCCACGATCGTTGCTTGTGATCTCGTTGATCTATCCAAATATTCACCCCTAGTCAGAACACTGCAAACACAGCATCCTATGGCAACTCATCTCTGTCGTACCTGCTCAGGAGTCAGCTTCGCAACAGCCTTGAGGTCTCCTTTCGCGACACGCTTGTATCGGATCGTCATACTCTTGATCAGTGGGATGTGCGAGTCGGGCACGTTCATGCCGAAGACCATGCCACTCGCGGATTCCGCCAGGAGCGCCATGCCGCAGGCGTGGACACCGCCAATATGGTTCTGGACGCGCCACCGGTTCTTGAGCTCGACCTTGGCGAAGTCGTTCCTCCAGTCGTGGATGTGGATGCCCATGGTCATGGCCATCTTGACCTGCGAGTTGAACAGGAAGGACAGCGCGGTCTGCTTGAGCGGCGCTGGCAGCGTCGTGCCCGTGACTTTGCCCACGGCGCGACTGAGGCCGTTCAGCTTGGCCATGGCTCGCGTCTTCTTCAAATGCAGAGGCACGGCGATGAGCTCTTCACGTCGGGACAGTTCTCGGCAGCACCCCGATCTTCCCATGGTGAAGTATCGAGAAACCGGTATTGGTACCGCCGTCGTCGGTACCAATACCGGTTCTCCATTTCTGTTGAAGCGACCATCACTCCGGTTTCCCTTTGGCGTTGTCGTTCCCCCCTTCCGGCCTCCACACTGAAACGACGCACTGCAAGCAAGCGTCGCCATGGACGCCTTCGGCTTCCCTGCGATGGCCGCCGAGGTCCAGAAGATGGACGGCAGCCGCTCGGCCTCTCGCCGCATGGAGCCACCGTCCTCCACGGCCTCGACCGCCTCGTCATCCGAAAGCGAGCGCCAGCGCTCGGCCAGCAGCGCCTCGATCAGCAGCTCGGCCACCAACGGCAAGTACTACAACCCCGTGGTCATGTCCTTCATCCGCGACGACTGGATCCAGCAGCAGCTGCTTCTGCGCCAAGACGAGTACACGGTGTACCAGAAGACGAGCATCGTCACGGGCACATGGAACGTCAACGCCAAGAAGCCATTGACCGCCGCCGACACGGCCAAGATGACGCAATGGCTGCAGTACCAGCAACAAGGACAGAGCAAACCTGGTCCGGCGCTGCCTGATATCATTGCACTTGGCTTCCAGGAGATCGTGGATCTCAATGCTGTCAACGTGGTTGTCAGTAACCAATCGTCGCAGCGCAGCACGCAGTGGGAAGACGCGATATTGGCGGCGTTGAACCAGAACATCTCGCAGAACCAGTACAAAGTCGTGCTCTCGAAAAATCTGGTGGGAATTCTTCTAGTGGTGTTAGTTCGTGTTGACCATCTAGATCATGTCAAGGAAGTGTATGGAGCAACGGCCGGGGTGGGACTGATGGGTATGATGGGCAACAAAGGTGGAGCAGCAGTGCGAATGACTTTTTATGACTCCACACTTTGCTTTGTGTGTGCTCATCTTGCTGCTCACCGAGAGAACGTGACTGGTCGCAACTCGGATTACATGAACATCCTGTCAAAAATTGATTTCAAGGAGTCGTGTGACGATTCATTCGCGAGTGATGTGCGATATTTGAGTGGTGAGCCGCCGATTTTGAATCATGACTTTGTGTTCTGGATCGGCGATCTCAACTATCGTATCACCGATGACTTATCGACTGAGGAATGCTTCCAATACGCCGAATCGGGCAAGATTGCGCCAATGCTTGCTCGTGAGCAGCTATTGATTGAACGCAAGCGATGCAATGTGTTCCATGAGTTCGAGGAAGGTCCTATTCGATTTCTCCCAACGTATAAGTTTCAAGCAGGGACGTCGGTGTATGACAAGCGCCCCGAAAAGAAGATACGCGCACCAGCGTGGTGTGATCGCGTGTTGTGGAGGGCAAAAATCCCAGATCATGTCAATCTCCTTCACTACAATGCAGTCATGGAGCTAGATCTTTCAGACCACAAGCCTGTCCACGCCTTCTTTGACGTTCAGATAAAGCACCAAGTGGCGACAAATAAGAATCAAGTGTATCGAGACATCATGATGCAGCTGGACAAATGGGAGAACGACAACATGCCGAAAGTGCGTATTCTCAACGGTGAGAACGACGAGCTCAGCAGCGGAGTTCTTAATTTCCCACATCTGAAATATGGACTTGAGCAAAGCAAGATGATTGTGGTCGAGAATGTGGGTGTCGTGGTTGCCCACTTTCGGTTTATCCCAAAGTTGGATGATGCAGCTTTTTGCAAACCATGGCTACGTGTGATGCCAGCATACGGGATGATTCCACCAAAGGAGAAACTAGAAGTTCGCATAACAGCACGAATTGACGAGGACACTGCAAGAGCTTTGAGCAGTGACGAAGACACTCTGGATGACACTATGATTCTTCGAGTTGAGACTGGTCGGGATTATTTCCTACTAGTCTCCGGAAACTACGACACCTCTTGTTTTGGGAGTTCTCTGGATCAGTTGGTTGCCTGCCCAGAGCCCGTACGGACTTCTAAGCTCGTGATCGCGTCGTCAACTTCATCTGGATCAGTATCGACAACCAACTCTCCATTCCATGTTGATCGCCATCCGCACCAACGCGAGCAGCCAGAGGCTGAAAGTGCACCACAAACTCAGAAAGTCCCGAAGGAACTTTGGCGCATGATCAACGACATTTTCCAACACTCGATGGAGGAAAAGAATCTCTTTGTCGAAGCCGGCAACAAGCAGGAGGTAGTTGTTTTGCGGGAAGCGCTCGATACAGGTGCAGCGTTCCCTCCACACAGCCCATACTCGATGGCTGAGCTGCTGTTGTCGTGGCTTCAAAGCCTTCGTGACAGTGTTGTGCCAGATGATATCGTCGCTCAGGCCCTCAACAATGGTGGGGGCAATGTTGCCCAGACTTGTCGGCTGCTACTCGATACTCTGCCTCCTGTTAGATACAATGTCCTGGTCTATCTGGTCGCGTTTTTAAAGGAGATTCTCAAGCATGTACAAGGGAACAAGCTCACGCCAGAGAAGCTTGCATTTGTGTTTAGTCGGTGCATCGTCGCCCAATACAAACCACCACATCGAGGTAGCCAAGGCGTTGTAGAAGGTGCTAGTGGATCACCTCCACTATCTTCGACTCCTCCAACTGGCTATCTTGGCTCCTCACCAATAACCCCACCGTCGGTTGCCACATCTAATCAACAATTCCCAGAAGAGAGGCTGCGGCAGACTGCACGAGAAGCTGAAATCGCTCAGTGGAACGCGTCCCAGCGCACAGAGAAGATGGAGAAGATGCTGTTGCACTGGCTCACTACCAGCTCGTTGTAGTTCATCTGACTGTGCCCACCTTCGTGTGGAGGCTGCTAGCGCATAATAGGTCATGAAATGGATATTACGGCATCAGATATACTTCGGCGAGTTCCAGGCAAAAGAGGCTCTACAATCGAGCCAGAACACCTTCGGCTCCACCTACAGTACGCTGATGGTGAAGAGCGTGATGGCGCTGCCGTCGAAGAGCGGCAGCACTTGGTTCCTCAAAAAGATGACACCCCACGTGAAGGTCGTGAACCAGAGGTGAGTGAACTGGTTGATCTGATACTTGCGGATCACGATCGGGTGGGGCACTGGAAGCAGTCCCACCATCGTGGTTGTGCGCAAAAAGTAAATGACCGCATCCTCATCGAGACTTCCGCCGGCCTTCTCGCAGGCTTGCTCGATCTGTGCCACAACATCATTAGAAACCTACCAAAATGAAGACAAATTGGAAGGCCCACGCACCTGAGGCAGCAAGTACTGTAGCAGCCGCAAACTCGTCGTGAGAGGAAGACGCTTTTTCCATGACAGAAGCCACTCCTCCGTGGGTACGAACTCGCCGTCATTGGTCTGGCTCCCGTCCGGGTTCTCACTGGCAGACTCGTTCTCGCTCGTAGAATTCTCCCGACGGGACGCCGCCGGCCGCACGGGCGGCAACTGGAGTTCGCTAAGCTGCTGGAAGACGTTCTTATTTTGGATCATTGCGTACACGACCTGCTGGTTGCCCTCGTACTGGTACTGGATGATGTTGTCGAAGGTCTCCAGTAGGAAGAAAACGAGGTGGTGGTTGGCCTCATTGTCAAAGAGGTAGCGCGGCTGCGAGAAGAGCTTAAAGAGCCGTAGCAGGCGCACGCCCGAGACCATGTGGAGCTTCTTGCAGTACGGTGAGATATTGCAAATGATCGTGAGGAAGCAGTTGTACACTGAGTTGAGCTTCTCGTAGCCGCTCACGATGATCTTGTGTAGGCACACGATAAGCAGGTCGGCGTGGTTGCCCGTGAACTGGGGCAGATCGGCGAGCGGCAAACGGTTGTCGAATGGCTTGTTGAGCGACACACCGAAATCACGTTCGCCACTCAGCAGCAGCAAGATGAACGTGCAGATGTGGATCATGCCGACCTTGGACGGCTCCTGACGGCCTTCGTACATGAGGAAGAGCAGCGGCACGACAAACTGGTTCACGTCTGCCTTCTTCAGAACAAAATTGAGGAACTTCTTGTTCTCGTCAAGGAGCTTCCACAGCAGCACGAGAAGCTCCTGATGACACTTGATCTGCTTGATCGAGTTGGGCAGCAGTGTGTTCATCGACTCGTGGTAGTTATTCAGTAGCCTCGATAGACCAACAGTGATCAGCTGGAAGTCTTCCTCACGCTGCAACGATGCGAGCAGCTTGCGGTACACGTTCACGCCAGGCCCTATGTCCCAGTTACCAAACTCGCCACCCGCTTCGCTTCTTGTCGACTGTGGGCGTAGAGCCGACGGAGTGTTCGCTGGCTGTGGCTTGGTGCTGGCCATAACCTGGGTCTCTGTGGTCTGGCCGAAGTCGAGCAGCACGAGAAGCACCTGCAATGCGACATCGACGAGCGACTCTCGCTCGTCCGAGACGATGCTCCCGGCGTACGGCACGCCCCAGCCGACGGGATCATACGCGACCACGATGTTGAGCAACGAGAAGAAGAGCGTTGACGAGAAGGGACACTCGGGCGTTGTCGCGACCGCGAGGAATCGGTCCTGCCACACGGTGCAGGTCTCGGCCGTTTGGTAGAGAATGCCCGAAAAGCACGTTAGCAGCAGCTTGAGAACTTCCTTGCGGTTCTTCTCGTAGGTGGCCGATTGGACGACGTGCGCGTCCGGGTACCCTACACCGGCGTGCCACAGCAGCGACGGGTACACGAGCGAGTTGGTCGAAGTGGCGCCGCTGCGCTGGGCGCTGCGTCGCTCTTCGCCGAAGCCTTTGTACGCGTGGATCGAGACCGTGTACTCGGGCAAGAAGAGCAGGCCCATGATGGCGTGGATCATCTGCACGGCGAGCGGTTCTTTAATCTTGGGCGTCTGCACCGAGTCGCCTTCCTCGCCCTTGAGCTGGTCGGCGAGCGAGGCGTCGCTCGCGTTGGTCTCGGCGGGCTCGTCGACGCTCCAGAAGAGCTCCTCGACAAAGTCGTCGCTCGTGTCTTCAAGGATGAAGGGCACGAGCCGCGTCAGCACGCGCACGCAGTTGGTGGCCTGCGGATAGTACTTTGGCACGGGCGTGTCGACGATCTGGACGATCTGCGAGACGGCCTGGCGCAGCATGGTCGCGAGGTTGGCCGGCTGCTGGCGCCGCAGCATGCGCACGTCATCGGGCTGGATGAGCGTGAAGATCTCCTCGGCGACCGTCGGGATGCGCCAGAGCTTGTCCCAGAACTCGAGGTTCTTGGACGAGATGACCTCGTTGTTGAGCTTGTAGACGCTCTCGCGGAACTTGCTCTTGCTGTCCGAGTTCCCCATCGTCGCGGGGGCCTTCTCGTGCTGACACCGATGCGCTTGTGTGACACGGGACGAAGCGCGACGTGGGTTCAGCAGCGGTACCGCGTACCGTGGGCCTGGTACCCGCTTGCCTCCGACAATTATAGCGTGGCCCACACTATCGTGGATTGTTCTCTCTGATCTCGGCGAAGGGCTCCTTGAAGGGAAAGCACGCGAAGAAGCCGACGCGACGACGGCCATGGAGGCGCGCAACGGCAAGTGGGTGAACGTGGACTACTCGCAGCGCGTGCTGGAGGACGCGGCGGCATCGCTTCGCCGCAGCCACGCGCCCGAGGACGAGCACTTTATCCAGATCGCCGTGAGCGAGCCCGTCAAGCAGGGCGACGGCATGAACGCCTACATCTCGTACAAGAT
This sequence comes from Pythium scleroteichum, assembly GCA_023335855.1. Lineage (NCBI taxonomy): Eukaryota > Oomycota > Peronosporomycetes > Pythiales > Pythiaceae > Pythium > Pythium scleroteichum. Next base: position 44,855 of record JAADVR010000098.1, read on the forward strand.
CTCCACGGCCACGAACCGCCCGCAGTTCACCAAGAGCGCGCTCTCGGTCATCCGCCGCTACTCGGACTTTGTCTGGCTCCACGCCAACCTCTCGGCCATGTACCCGGGCGTGGTCGTGCCGCCGCTGCCGGAGAAGCTGCTCGTCGGCCGCTTCTCGCCAGAGTTCATCGAGTCGCGCCGCCGCGCGCTCCAGGTCTTTCTCCAGCGCTGCTCGATGCACCCGGAGCTGCAGCACAGCGAGCACCTCACCACCTTCCTTGAGGCCTCGGACGACGCGCTCGCGGCCTTCAAGGCCGACCCGCGCCACGCCGCGGCCAAGGGCGGCCGCGGGTCGCTCTTCCAGTGGATCGACGACACGGTCACGACCATCTCGACCACGCTCGGCGCCTCGTCGGGCGTCAACCTCGAGAAGACGGCCGCCGACGTCGAGGTCGACGAAATGATGAACTACATCGACGGGCTCGAGCCCATCATGACGGGTCTCCACAAGCACGCCAACGGGCTCACCAAGCGTGCGAGAGAAATCGCCGACGGACTCTACGAATTTGGCCAGGCCTACGCGCAGCTGGGCAAGTCGGAGGAGAACCCGTCGCTGCAGGAGGCGCTGCGCGAGATCGCGCAGTGTGCCGACCGGCTCTCGCTGCTCGCGGCCGAGTTTGCCGAGAAGGAGGCGCTCCACTTTGAAGAGCCCATCCTCGACTACATTCGGCTCGTCGGCGCGGTCAAGGTCGCGCTGCAGAAACGCAACGACGTGCGCGGTTCGTACGGACTCGCCGTCGCCGACTTGGACGCGAAGAACGCGGTTGTACAAAAGCTGGTGAAGAGTAAGAGCTCGTCGGAAGAGAAGTACCAGATCGCTGAGAGCGACGTGCTCAAGGCGCAGCAGCGCGTGGACGACGCCAAGCTGGAGTATGATATCGTCACGGAGCGTGTGATGCGAGAGGTCGAGCGGTTCAAACGCGAGAAGCTCGCTGACTTCAAACGCATCATCTTAGACTACGTGCAGATGCAGATCGCATACAGCAAAAAGGTACGTTCACAACGTCTGGTAGTTCTGTAGGAAAGGAACCTAAGCTGTTTCTCGCTGTAGGTCGAAGACGAGTGGAGTCAAGTGATCCCGAAGCTGGCTGAGATCCGGATCGATGGCTCGCCGACCGCCTCGCTCCAGTCGATCGCATCGAACTCGTCCGGAATGCCTTCTTTTATCCAGGATAACTACATCCCGTCCAACGGCACGGCCGCTGCACCAAACGCTTCGCGAACAAGCAGCGGCGGAGACCTGTCCAACAATCTGCTCTCGCTCTCGCTCGACCAGGACGATGACGGTGAGCACAAGTCGTCAGCCGAGAGCTTCGAGTACGAGCAGCGCACCCGGGTCCAACGCAAACAAGTGCGCTCCCAGCGGACATCGCCTTCGTCGCCGTACAATCCGGACGTGGCTTTGTAGACATTGATAAAAGAACACAATTATTTGGATCGTAAACTACCTTCTTGATTAATCGTGGAAACCGAGCTATACACTCTCCTCTTGTGGTCTGCGACGAGCTAGAAACACGGTGATTTGCTCCTTTGAAGGCAAGACCCACCGCGCAAAGTTGTCTTCGTACGTCATCTTGCCCGTCGCCTCACGTTGTTGAATCGAGCGCTCCGTGATGACAAAGAACAGCATGCCGCCGGCGATACACGCGATCGACAGACAGATCAGCAGGGCCCACTCGGTACCGTCATAGCCCATGAGCTTCGACCAACTGAGTGGCGTGAAGTGGTTCACTGGGGTCGGACACACTCCGTCGTCGTTGGACGCTCCCTTGACGAGCATGACTGGGTATGTAGAGTAGAGGTAAAGGTTGCACGGCCCATAGGAAGATGCCGACTTGCCGCGCGCGATGCGCATGTAGCCGTTCTCGCCCCACATCGTCCCCCACGTGTTGCGTAGCACCCAGTACTTCTCGCCTTGCTCGGTCTCGCCGTACCCGACGATCACGACCGCGTGGTTGACTTCCTTGCCGTCGCTCGCGCAATCGCTCGCGTCGTAGATGCCACCACCATAGTGACGGAAGCCTTCTCCCAATGCATCGATGTTGGAGGACACAGGGCCGAGGTAGACAGCGCGCATTAGCGCTTCCTCGCTCTGCTGCTCCACGGCCACGTAGTCCGACTCGCCATTCTTCCACGCGACAGCGATCTCGTTGGCCTTGACCGATTGGCATTGGGTCTCCGTGATGCTCGTGGCCATCACGTACGGGTAGTCGCTCGCACAGGCGACGCCGTTGGGAGACATACGACTCATGTACTCGAACGCGAGGAAGGGCATGCCACCCTCGCAGCCTTTCGAGGACGCGGCCATCTCTGGAAACTTGCTGACGATGTGGTCGAGAGGGGCCGAGCAGCTCAGCACCTGCTCCACGCTAAGCGGCGTCTACGTCCACAAGCGATTCCGTCAGCCCCGTTCATGCCCATGCCAATACACCAACGAATAACATACCGCGGCGACCTTGTTGTCGATCGCGTACCGCGATTCGATCACGGACACAGCTGAGAATGCCCAGCAGCTGCCGCACGAGCCCTGGTTCTTGATGGGCGTGACGTACTTGCCGTTCTCGACCTCGAGCCAGTTCCAGTTGCGGGGCAGGGGCGTCGCGTCGCTCGCGTTTGCGCCCGTGACCGTGCCAGCGGCCCAACTCGACTCGTTCGAGAAGCTGATCGTGATCTCCTTGGCGGGCGGTTGTGGCTTGTTCTTGTCGAACTTGTGCTCGAGCTGCGTGTACACCGAGTGGAGGCCTCTGGACTTGCGCACGGCCTCGGAGTCGACACGCGATTTGAGAAACTCACGGTACTCGTCGTCGCTGAGGTCGCTGAGCGCGTTCCACGCGAGGAAAAAGGACGCGTCGCCAGCGTCATGACGCGCGTTGTGCGTCTCGAGAATGCGCTGCGTGGCCGCGATCGCCTGCGCGCGCGACTCGAACGATCGGCGCGTAGGACCCACGCGCGTTGTGAGTCCGCGCGCGCGCTGCCACGCCGGTAGCCGCGGCAGTTTGTCCTCGAACTCGTCCACCAAGAGCGAGCGAGCGGGCTTTTCGCCGTGGCGTTTCTCCGCAACGGCGTCGTTTGAGAGCGCACAACTCAGCACGCACATAGCAGCGACGAAGAGCTTCATGGTGGTGTCTTCGGGAGAGTGATCCGCGCGCTGGGGACAGAGAGTTCGCGCCGCGGAGATCGAGCGTGAGGATGCGGCTCCCCAACCTGATTTTGATCTGTGATGCACCCACTCGTCTTCAATGCCCTCTCGAAACCGATCCATACAACGGCTCGTTACGAACTGATCTGACTCAGGTATAAGTTAACTTAGGATTGTTAGATAGACTGGAAATGGCTTCAATATCGGTCGGCGTTGAAGATCTTCACTAACTTTTCCACGGGCGACGGCCTCTTCTGCTCTGGTTCGTCCTCTTCCACCTCGCGGTCCTCGTCTTCTTCGTCCTCGTCGTCCGAGAACCGAGGGTCGTGGACGGACGACGTCCCCGACATGGGCGACAAGGGCGGGGACTCAAGGATGCTGCCGCGGAACTCGGGGTCTTGCTGCTGCATCTTGGCCACAAGCACGCTGTTGATCTTCTTCATGGCGTTCATCTGCTCACGAGTCTCATTAAGTGAGTCTGTCAGCTGGTGCACGAGGCGCTGGAGCTCGGTGTTTTGGCCCACGAGTCGTTGGGTCGCTGCCTTGTCCTTGTCAGCTGCTCCGCTCTGCTGCTGCTGCTTGACCATGCTGTCTAGCGCGTCCTTGTACTCCTGCATTTCATCTGCGACTCGCTTTGCCTCAGCACGAGCGATAGCCAAGTTTGTAGCGAGATGGGAACGCTCTTGGAGCTGAATCTGCACGTCGGCGACAGATCGGTTTGGCCCCACCACGGTCTTGAGTTCTTTTGCCAGCTCAGCTGATCTGGAACGCAGAGCGTTACGCTCGCTGAGCACCGCATCGTGCTCTTGCTGCAGCTGCTCCAGCTTGGCTTCGGTGGTGACGAGCTGCCTCCGCAGTTCCTTGCTCGCAAACGAAAGCGCCTCGACCTGCGCCTGGGTCTCTGCCAGCGTTCTCCGATAGCTCTCTGGGATCTCCACCTGATTGTCTGTCTGCGTTGACTGCTCCTTCAATGCTGCATTCTTCCGCTTCTTAAGTGCCTTCGCCAACTGGAGCTGACACGACTGATGCTGTCTCGTTTCATCGCTCAGCCGTGATCGCACTTGCTGGAGTTCGCGGCCGGACACAGAGAGCTGGACATTCGCTCGCTCCAATTGCATCAATCGCATTTGCAACAACTCAATCCGGCTGTCTTTCATCTCCAATGAACCAACGAGTTCCGCCTTCTCGTGCTCCGTCGTCTTGACTAGCACAGACATGGATGCGAGCTTCTCCTTGAGCATTGTGATCTCCTTCTCCTGCGCCAGCAGACGATCTTGCGTGAAACTCGATCGATCTCCGACATCTGAACTGCCGTTGCTTAGTGACGTTCGCGCTGGGTATGTAAAACTTGCTGTCCGACTTGACGGCTGCGTGAGCTCTGAACTCGCTCCACCACCGTTCACATTGATCTCGGTTTCCAAGCTGAAATAGTCGGCGATGCGGGCATGGGATTTATCTGGCAGTTCATCCAGTGCAGACTGGTGATGACTTGCCCTTGAGTAACCGATCGGTCTGATCAGAGACCTTCGACCGTTCGTCGCATGCTCTGGAGTTACAGGTGTTGGCGCAGCGGTCTCAAAAGACGTCGCCGGGTCGACAAAGAAGCTCAACTCATCGCGGCGCGCAATATCTTCTTCCTCTTTTATGACCGCTCGAGCTCGAAATCGCCGGATCAGCAATGCGAGGATATCACGGTGCTGTGAATTCTGGGCGACCAGGAAAAAACACGAAACACCCGCAAGTTGCTGTTTCTTCTTCACGTCACACATGTCACCGGGCCGGCAGCCGAGCATGCTGCCGAGCTCTTGAACTTTCAGGGTAAACCGCAACTGATCGCACGAATCGACGAGGACTTGCAGATGGACATGATACTCAGCATCTGCAACAATCCCACCTTCGTCTTCTTCCTCCGAAATCTTGATCAAGGTAACACGCTCTTCATTGATCTTGATCTGAAAACTGTCCAACTCATTGCTTGCCAGAGTCGCTGAGAACGACCCAGCGCCCGCCTCCAGCAAAATGTCAACCATGTCTTTCACCGCCGGGTCGACAACCATAGGACGGCCGAACTCGACAACTCGTACCAAGTCGGGAAACCGGTTGGACTGGCATCGTACCGAGATACGCGTGTCCACATCGTCGATTGACGGGTGATAACGACCGTCGCGAGCGCCCTTGATCTGGATAAGGTCTTGTGCCTGTGTCTTCCGATACCACATAATGTTGAATTCGTTCGCTTCATCCTCTGTCACTCCCAGGACCCGACCACCACCCACAGCCGTCGCAACCACCAGCGGGGAATCAAGGTATCCTCCTTCAGTCGTTCGATCCACTGGATTCTCAAGTCGTAGTTCCAGGTGATTAAACCACGCTTCGACCGTTTCGCGATCTTGTTCGGGGCGGGCTTTCGATCCACCCATCATTCGGAACAGGTTCTTGACACCGTCGCTGTTCTTGACTCTCTCGATTGACTCTCCCCAGTGTTTGGTCTTGCTTGGTGTGTCCACGGACAACCCATGAAGGGGAGGAGTGTTCGGATATGACGCCGCGGACGACGGTCGACGCACTGGGCTGGCCACTGCGTCGTACGACTTCCGATCGAACGACGCGGACCTTTTGAGGTTCGAATCCCCCATCATCTGCCCAAATTTGGTTGACCAAGTGGTTGACGTCGCTCCCTTTGCAGGCGACGGAGTCGGAACCGTGTGCGAGGGTGACGCCGGCACGGGCGGTGGTAATCGGCTGTGGAAGACCAGTGTGCATGGGAACGTCGTGGACTTGGCGGCCTGGATGATGGAAGCGAATGGGAGTTCGGCCACGACCTGATCGTTGATGGAAAACAGCATATCGTGGACGCGCACTTGGCCACATGCCTCCGCGTTACCCATAGACCCGTCGGCTTTGCGCCGAAACGACTTGACAAACGCGCCGTGGCCGTCGGGCCGCGAGTACAAGTCCACAAACAGCGGGCCAGGGTCGTCGTACACGACCGTGATCGTCGTGATCTGATCGCCGCGGCTGCTAGGACTCGAGACACCCGAGAAGAGTGAGACGCTCGTGCCTCCAAATGCCGCTGCGAGGAAGCTGCCGCTCTTGCTGAGCGACTCGGTGAGGCTGTTTCGCGGAGACGACGGCGAGCTGGTCGCGGGGCTCGGCGATCTGTGCGCGGCGAGCTCAGACGCCGACTGCGTGCGTCGCTGACCGTCATTGGTTGCGAATGCGGTCAGAGGCTTCGGCGAGACCGCGGGATCGGTACCCGTGGGCGACGGGAGCGGCGCGTGGGGTTTGTCTGGAGTCGTCGGGGTCGCGAGCGGTTTAGACGCCGAATCGCGTCGCGCTGAGACCGCGAGCGCGGCAGGCGAGTCGCCTAGATCCATTTCGTTGGCCATGGCCCGTCGGCTGGCGCTGAGAGGTCCCGTGGCGGCTGAGACCACGCACCGAAGAGCAGGACGCGACCCGCTTCTTTACTAGGCAGCGACAACTCAGATTCGTACCCCATCAGGAAAATAACGACGAAGAGAGAGAACCCACTTTGTTATTTCAGCCAATAGTAACCCCTGTAATTACATTTATATCCAATGCGTGGTGAGATGTGAGTATGTCACAAAACCAAAATAGACGAACAGCGGTTTTGACTAGCCACTGAAACGGGGAATCAGGCCAGCCACCATAAACCAGTTGAAAACCGGTATCAATGCACTTACCGGTTTATCCGTACCCCTCCGTTTCATATCGCCGTGGGTGGATTCTGGTGAACAAGAGGATCGAGCCGAGTATGAGCGACACGGAGAAGAAGGCGGAGGAGGAGGTCGCGGCCGTGGAGAAGACGGCGGAGGAGGAGCCCAAGAAGGAGGAAGAGGCCGCCGTCGAGGAGGTGACCCAGTCACTCGAGGACCTGCTTGCGCTCGGCCAGGGACTCGACGATGAGGACTACAAGGCCGAGCTCGAGGTGCTCCAGAACGACGAAAGATCGAACCTCTTTTCGGCCGTGACGTTCGAGGACCTCGGCCTCCCTGAGCCGCTTCTCAAGGGCGTGTACGCGCTCAAGTTCTCCAAGCCATCCAAGATCCAGTCGGTGGCGTTGCCCATGCTCCTCGCCAACCCACCGGAGAACCTGATCGGTCAGGCGCAGAGTGGCAGTGGCAAGACCGCGACCTTTGCGCTGGGCATGCTGTACCGCGTGGAAATTGCGCGCAAGGTGCCGCAGGCACTGTGTGTGGGTCCGACGCGTGAGCTCGTGCGACAGATCGCGGCCGTCGTCAAGGGCATGGGCAAGTTCACCGGCATCGACATTTTCCTCGCGATCCCGGGCAACGACCTTGCGCGTGGCGAGAAGCTCACTGCGCAGATCGTCGTTGGTACCCCGGGTAAGGTCGAGAACCTCATCAAGAAGAAGCAGCTCGACACGAACGAGATCAAGATCTTTGTGCTCGACGAGGCCGACGTCATGGTTGCCGAGGACGGCATGCGCGAGCGCTCAGTGCTGATCAAGAAGTCGATCCGCAACCGCGCCTGTCAGTTCCTCCTCTTCTCGGCGACCTATGCGGACGAAGTGCGCGAGTTTGCCATGAAGATGGTGCCCAACCACAACATCATCACAGTCAAGAAGGAGCGCCTGACGCTCGACGGTATCAAGCAGTTCTGGATCGACTGCAAATCCAAGGAGAACAAGTTCAAGATCCTCTCGGATATCTTCGCCATCTTGACGATCGGCAAGTGTGTGATCTTCGTGCAGTCCCGTGAGACGTGTAAGGAGCTTACGAAGCGTATGCGTGCGGATGGCCACTCGGTTGGAATCCTGCACGGTGCCGATATGGCCAAGGAAGTGCGCGATCAAGTCATCGACGAATTCCGCGCCGGCACGACCAACGTGTTGATCACTACCAACGTTCTGGCACGAGGCATTGATGTGGCAGGCGTGTCTCTGGTGATCAACTTTGACATCCCGCTCACGCGAGACCAGCAGCCGGTAAGTGTGACTTTGTCGCTCGACCTTTGGGCCATTGCTGTAGCTTACGTGTATCGCTTTCTCATAGGATCCGGAAACTTACTTGCATCGTATTGGTCGCACGGGTCGTTTCGGTCGCAAGGGCTGCGCCATTAACTTTGTCTACGACAACAAGAGCAAGCAAGACCTCGCCCAGATTGAGGCCTACTACGAGCGCGAAATCGTCCAAGCGCCAGCTGATGACATCGAGCAACTCGAGAAGATGCTGCAGTGGACGTAACTTAAGAAGACTCCAAAGGAAGTGCTGCTCCAACCACCCTGAAGCACATAGATAATGAAAGCTCAATTTCGCTGCATTCAGTGAGGATCTCCAAGTCGGGTTCTGGCTGCTAATGCAGTCAGCACATTTGATAAAGCGGAAGGTGACACAAAGCATAGTAGATTTCGTTGCGAAGGCTGTCTATACGCTGTACATCTTGAGCTGCTTGTCTTCGCCTCCACTGACGAATGCAAACTCGGGTTGCTCTAGGTGTCTCCACGCAACATCCAAGGCCTTGCCTTCGTGAGCTGCCACAGTGTGAAGAGGGATCGTACTGCGCACGTCCCAGACCTTGACGGTCCCGTCATAACCACACGAGACGAACAAGTTCTCGTTCTCTGCGTGCCACTCGACGGCATTGACCCACTGCTGGTGCGACTGGAACGTGCGCTGCACGAGGTTCTCGCCTGACTGTGTCGCGCGGGGATCCCAAAGACGGACGCAGTGGTCCGGGTGAGACGTCAGCACGAAGCCGCTGGCATTGACACTAACGTCCGTGATCCCTCGGTTGCCCGCCAGCGTTTGCTTGCTCATGTGGGTTGTGAGGTCCCAGAAGCGAACCGTGCGGTCGCTCGACGCGGAGACAACGAGGTGAGACTCAGTCGGGTGGAACGAGACACCCGTAACGTAACTGGTGTGACCCGTGAGCACGATCTCGGCTTCCACTTGGCGGAAGCTCACCGCAGCGCTTCCGGACTTGCTGTTCTTCTGCTTTTTCTTCGGTTGAGCGTCCGTCTCGACATCGTCCGCCGAGCCCTGCGGCAGATGCCACACGCGCACCGTGTTGTCCCAGCTTCCGGTGATGGCACTTTTCGCCTCAGCGTGGAGTTTCACCGTGTCGACACTGTTGAGGTGACCCGTGAGAGCAGCCACAGCATGGAGCTGCTTGCTCTTCGACTTAAAGCGCCACACTTGACCAAGCTGGTCCTTGCCACTGCTCGTGATGAGGTATTCGTGCTGGTCCACTGACTGCACGCTCACGCTCTTGACGGCTCCTTGGTGGGCCTTGACAGACGCGAGGCACTCGCCCTGCAGATCGTACACGCGCACTTGACCATCGTAGCAGCCCGTGACGACCACGTCGCCAGCGACGCTCACGGCGCTGACCCAGTCCGGGTGGTCCGTCTCGTTCTTCTTCTCCGGCTCGGGCAGCGCCTCGACGTACTCGAGTGTGAGCATGGACTCTTCGGACACGAAGTGGCGCTGCATGTACTTGTCCAGCGACGTGCGCAGGAAGAGCCCATCGATGAGAAAGTCGAACGGGCGCGGTGTCTCGGTGTTGAGCAGGTGGTTCACGACCTGCGAGAGCCCCTGGCGGTTGAGTTGCGTCGGCACGGCGAACGGCGTCTCGGTGACGCGGATCGCCGCATTCTTGGTCACGAACTTGACGCGAACCTGGAGCGTTGGAAGATCAGTTAGACGCGGTCTAATACACGGAGAGCTACGGAGAGGTCATAGCGCTCGCCGCACCTGAGGTCCTTCCGAGTCCATGGTGCTTGATTAGGGATGGAGTGCTCACGCGGAGAGAACCGCCTCAAAGGTCTCAGCGCCCGACGCCCAATTGCTGACAACGTTTCATGTCCAAGCGGTTGACTGGAAGACATGATCACAAAACCTATTAGCCAATCACATGTCGATTATATGTTAGTTATATCATTTCATTGGTGCAAAATCAACATATACTGTTACGAACAATTGTGTCCGTTAACACCACAGTGTAGCCATAACGTCAGACCTGAGCCTCGTCTTCGTCGTCAGGATCCACAGCCCGGAAGCGGCGGCTCGACGCAGCCATGCCCATGGGCTGGCCACGCGTACTGTCGACTGAGAGCTGTCGGTACTGAGAGCGACGCGACTTGGTTTCGTGGATCGCGAAGGCCAAGATGCCCAGCGCGCAGAGCGCCACCACGGCGAACATGCCTTCGACAAGCGTGCCGACCACACTTGGCTCCGATGGAGAGTGAAGGACCGGGTTGCGGAGGAGTTGGTTGCTCTTTGAGGTCAGAGACAGTAAGGCTTGACAGTTCGTGTAGTCATCGCCTTCGCCCCTGAGATTCTGGTTCGCCCACAAGTCGGTGAGAAGCTTTACGGTTGGACGTGGATGCAGTTCATCGACACCCGGTTCGTCGTCGGACCCAGTCTGAGCAGCGCGATAGAGACCGAAAAACTCCTCCGAGAGCCAGCCCATGGGGAAACCGTTGTTGACGACCCCACCGTAGTTGTGCACACTGTCTGCACCTGCTTTCCACCATTCATCGCTGTACTCAAACACGAAGCCGCCGACAAGTACTTGCTCCTTTAGCGGGTCTGTGAGGTTGAAGTTGCGCTCCATAGCAATTGCTTGCTGTGTGAGGTAGTTGCCCACAACGTGAAGCTCTTTGGTTGTACCTTCAGCGACGTTCGAAGCATAGGGGAAGCCGTACTCGGACACGAGAAGCGGCTTCATACCAGGCACGGTCTTGTACGCTGGAATGACCGCGCCTGGATAGTTGGTCTGGTACACGTTAGAGCCCCACATGTCCACGTCCGCTTTGAATTGCTCGCCCATTGTAAAGCTCACGCCACCGTCGTCGACAAACGTAGTCGTGATAATCTTCTGGGCATTGCCATTTTCGGCTAAGCCCTTGCGAACGGCCGCCGTGAGCAGACCGAATTTATCCCAGAACGCTTTATCGCTGACAACGACGATGCTGTTCATCTCACCGCCGATCGAGTAGCCCATCACGCCGGGATGGCCGCCTGTGCGCTTGGCCATTTCGTAGTAGTTTTGCACCATTTGTTGGAACTCGACGCCGTCACTGTCCACGACTGGCTCCATCAACGTTTGGTCGATCCAGATCGAAAAGATGGTATAGATGGGCTGGTGGCCATCGTTGAACGCCGCGTCGAGGTACATGGAGTGATCCACGTAGCTGTAGAAGTCATACGTCTGTATTGAGCACTCACCAAATCAGAACAGACCCTCCCGAGATACGCCAAGCGTCGGGATTGCTCACCTTAACAGCATTCGCGTTCATAGCGCGAAGATTCTTGAGATCGCGAGTGAAAATCTCCTCGTGCCCGAGCATGTCCAATCGCCCAGGCATGCCGATTGGCGTCGGCGCGTAGTTGACGCCTCGCACAAAGAAGCTCTTGCCGTCGAGCAACAGCTTGCGCCCACATGTGCTCCACTTGGTGTTGACCATGCTCGTTGCCTTCCTCTAGCGCGCTTGCTCCCGATGACGCGGTTTGGAAACTAGAGTGAGTCGAGGACGACTGCGTGCGTGGAACGCTGAGAAAAGCGCGTCACTTGATTGTCGAGCCTCGCTACTGATGCTCGTGCAAACAAAACACTGTGGAGGAGCTTGGGAGACGCGGCTTCGGGATCTGATGCTCAGGGCTCAAGAAAACAGAAGCAGCGAATCTCTGCTTGGTCGCCGTGCCGCGCCACCATTGGCGCATAATGCGGAATGGCTTCACTTTTCCATCCATGAGACGATCGCAATACAGGACATGTTCTTTGCGCATGTCCTGTGACGCCACAGTATACCTCAATACTTTATTCAAGTCGATAGTATCCGGACGGCTATACAACGGGACTGCTGACGCTCGTGCGTCATCGACTCGAGCAGCCCAATCACTGTCAGTGATTCACTGACGGGCGGATCTAGAGTCCAGTGAATTCCAGTTCGCCCTCGAACCTGGAGTGTGAAACTTGGTCTCGAATGAAATTTTGCGATCTTTTCTCGATGCCGATGGAAGCCGAAGGCAACAGGTGGCTCGTTTGCCTGTGATTGCGGACCACTTTTTCTGATGGAGACGACGAGCCATTTGAACGATTGCAGTTGGCGTCGGCGTGGTTCAATCGAGTGGACACTGAGCTGCCAAGCAGTTGGATCTTGTGGGAAGATCGCGCCGCGACGCCCGGATCCGAGCTCCCGCTGCAACTGCGTCCAGCACTCAACACAGACGCACGTGGTGATGACGATAATTTATTTCTTTTGCACGTGTGGAATTACGAGCTAGGGCTACGCACCGCGGGGATGCCTTGGTGCGCAGGATGGGGTTAAATATGCCAGAGGAGGTGGGGCGAGCATCGCTCTGAGTCGCCCTGTCTGGCGAGGAGGGGTTTCACTTCTGGGGACGGCGAGAACACGGATCACTTGGACGCGACTAGTAGTCAGTCAGCTCACATGGCCGTGTGGTTGATCTCGGTCATGAAGTGCTCGAGGAAGAAGAGGTCCGCCTCGTAGAGATCGACCGGGAGGTCCGAGGGCTCCATGTCGATGTCGTTGTCGATCATCATGCAGTCAATCGCGGCGTCGAGGCCGACGTCGAACTCGACCATGTCGCAAGGCGTGAAGGGCACATCCATGCACATGTCGCGCTTGGCCGCAGCCGACTTGAACTCGAGGCCCGTGTCGACGCTGTTGGGCGTGGTGACCATGATGTGCTTGGCGTGGTTGATGACGTTGGTGTTGATGAAGAGCTCCTCGTTCACGCCCTGCACCGTGCGCATCTGCTTGCGGCGCTGCTCCATGCGACGCTGGTTCGAGTTGGCCTTCTGGCGGTGGTACTCGCAGAACTTGTGCATCTCGCCGTTGCGCTTCTCCACGCGCAGGTTCCAGCACTTCTTGCTCGGGTACTTGCAGTGCTCAGGCGTACGCGCCTCCTGGTTCGCGTTGGCGTTGGCACTCATGGGGGCCAGCGACATGGCGTGCACCGACATCTCGGTCATCGCGGCCATGGAGAAAAGGTCCGCCGGCAGGGCGGGCGAGGCGCTAGCGTTCTGGGCGACCATGATGGAGAGGGGAGCTGTCGAGAAGGAAATTGTGGAATGGCGAGGCAGCCGACGGGTCGCAAAGCAATGGTTTCCGTCGGCGACGGCTGAGGTGGTCGTGCGCACGCCTCGATCTTTCCTCCGTCCGCCCCGTCGCTGCGCGGTCTAACCCAAGAAGCCACAAACGGCGCACCGCCTCTGAGTGTGTCGAGACGGAACGTTGGAATGCAGCCCAGGTGGAAGGGGCAATCTCTCTCCTGTAGGTAAGCAGCCGGCGCTGCGCTCCTCGTTCGTCAGACCCTGGCTTTACAGGCAAAGATGTATCTACATGATGGACAAATTCTAATTTACTGTCGTCAATAATGTTGTTAAAGCCAGGGTAGTCAAATGCACCAGTGAAAAGTGTTGATTGGTGGAAAAACCTTAACCACCTGCGGCGCAGGTGGTTGCAAAGGTTCACTCCGTGGTTCGCCTTCCGACGCATCACCCCAAGCGCAGCCGGCACGAAGACCCAAAGTGAACCCATGAGCGTATGGCGCCAGTCGGTGGTTTCCGTCGTTTATATCCAATCATATGCCTCAAATGTGATAGTCTCGTCGTTGATTGGGCGACCGAGAAACTTTCTGCCGGCCAGCTGGTGCGGGCCAGTGTGTGCTCGGAAAGTTTCAGGGTTTCATGTTTCACGCGGTAACCTATGGACCGACGGCCTTTCGTCTTGCAACCCCACGGCGCGATGGATATCCACAACCCGCCCGGAAATTCTGGTCGGGGCGAGCGACCAAGTCGCAGTGCTTGATGGAACAGCCACGTACGTCGACCAGTGACGAGGCCGACCGCATGGAGGTTGGCCAGCTTTTCGCTGGTGACGGCCGGGCTATGGACAGTCACGGATACCCAGCCGGAGATCCGGCATCGCCGTTAGCTTCTTGCACATCAGCAAGCTTCGCTATGGACGACTTCGTGCCGTAATAGTCACTGGCACCGATGATGGCGGAGTTTGAGCAGTACAGAAAACTCATCCACCTTCGTGAGATTCCCGTCTTGTCAGGAAGTGTGTTGACGGGCCAAGAGACCGTCCCACGCACGACTCGCCAGAGCAGAACCGCGAAGGCGGTCTCCTCACTCTCGGTACAGTATTCGCCGTGGGGGCGTGACTGCCTTGGCTTCACTTCCACCTATTTTCAACCCACACAGCATCGTTGGGTGTGAGTTTCGGTCCAGCGCATTTTTCGCCACCGTGAATATCTCATCTTGATGAGGATCCTTCAAGTTGCACCTTCTTTTTCCTGAATTACCAAAACACGGTAGGCTAGATGGACCTTTCTTACAAGCAGAGGTCGCTACCACACCGCTTCTTTGAGTGGATCTTTAATTTGCACCTTATTTTGGATGACGACAATGAAATGGATCGAAGGAGTCCTTCATGAGCACCTGCTCGTGGGAAACGATGCCGCCGGCACAGATCGAAATGGATCATCCGCGCGCAATGTCGCGCGTGACATCGGTGCGCAAGCATGCGAAAGATCCTGGACGGGACGCGGCGCCATTGGCGCTCCAGTCAGCTGACTGAGGGGCCCCCTCTAGACCCAATTGGACCTTCAAGACACCGCGCTGTCGTGCGTGCGCCATCGCCTCGTGGACGCGCGTGAGCGGATACACGGCCGTGAGATACTTCCCCACGTCGACTCGCTTCTGAGCGATCGCTGCCAACGCCGGCGTGAAGGGCCCGCAGCGCGATCCAACGATTTGAACCGATTTGCGAGCGGCCATGGCGACCATATCTCGCGAGAGATGAGATCTCGCCACGGCGCAGGTGGATTTTATGATGATACGGCCATTGTTTTGTTGAACGATTGCCAGCGCACTTGTGATTCCAGATGTCGTCCCAGTGCATTCAACGACCACGTCGAACACATCCTTGAAAGTCTCATCGATGGAAGACACGTCACTGGATTCCACCGTGTGATACAAGACGACGGAATCCACGAGGTGCTTGACGAGCGCGAGCTTCTCCTGGTGCTTGCCAATGAGGGTGACTTGTCGCGCAACGTTCTCGACCGCGAGTACCTCGGCGACGAGAAGGCCCAAGCGCCCGTCACCGACAACCGCGACCTTATCGCTGGGGCGAATGATGTCTTGCTCAATGATACGATATGCTGCCGCCAATGGCTCCGTAAATGTAGCCTCACTGTCGGATACGCCGTCGGGGACCACCAGCAAGTTCTCTAGTGGGAGTGTGATGTACTCTGCAAACGCTCCACTCCGTCCAACGATGCCAAGAGCTTGGCGATGCGGACAATGGTTCCGATAGAGTATCTTCATATCTCGGCTGGATGAGTCGGCGGGTTGATTTTTTTCTGGAGAAGCGAGATAAACACGACACACGCCGCAGTGTTCGGGGTCTTTACACGGGATGTTAATCTCACCCACCACTCGTTTCCCGAGCCACTGTTTCATGTTGCCGCTGCATCCAACTCGCTCCACAACGCCAACAAACTCGTGGCCAAGGGCGCCGTCGAAGCTGGGCTTGTAGTTGTTGAGCATCGCGAGGTCTGTGCCGCAGATGCCAGCCCGAAGCACGCGAATAAGCGCCTCGTCGGTTCTTGGCTCTTGTCGCGGCACGTTCGTCTTGACTCGAGCGGTCAGTGTGGACGACTTGTCGACGCAGAACGCCGTCATGACTTGTCGTCCTGTCACTCGTGGCTGCCCCCCGTGGCCGCGGACCTCTTCACCAAGCGATTCTGGCTCCGCACTCCGACAAGCCTCCGCGTCCTGGACGCTATGAGCGCTCTCTACTGCGTCGCGAGCAGCCGTCATCTTCCGTACTACGTCAGATTCGATAGGCGGGATCTTTAGGCGGGTTCCTCTTATGGATACATAAACGTACCGCCTCCAATACCGGTTATCCCCATCTCGCACGTACACCTCTGGCATACCATAACCGCTTCAACTCTACAGAGGGACCACAGTCCACTTGGTGAACCTTCTGGACGACTCAATGGCCGACACCATGGCGTCGCCACCGTGCCGGGTCTACTTGATCGTCAACAACGTGCAGAAGAACAAGAACATCAAGAACATGCTGCTCAGCGCCTCGGCCTTCGGCGTCAGCGAGGTCTTCGTGGTCGGACAGCGCAAGTTCGATCTGGACGAGCACGCCGACTTCCTCAGCAAGCTCAGCTGCCCCGTCACGCGCATCGCGACGCTAGCCGAGTGCCGCGCGCACTGCCAGCAGCGCGGCATTCGCATCTGCGGCGTGGAGATCTTGTCCGAGGCCAAGAGCATTCTGGACGCGCCGTTCCGCGGCGACACGGCGTTCATCATGGGCAATGAGGTAATATTACTATTCGGTGGCTAGAAGACGCTCCTCGGTTGGCTGTGCTCATCGCTCTGGACTCTTTCGGTGGGTTTTGTAGGGCGCTGGGATGAACGCCGCGCAAGTCGCGATCTGCGACGACTTCGTCTACATCCCTCAGTACGGCGGCGGCACGGCGTCGCTCAACGTGACGGTGGCCGCATCGATCATCATGCAGAGCTTCGCGCTCTGGGCCGAGATCCCGGAAGGTTCGGCAGCCGAAACCTCTACGAGCCAATAGACGTGCTGTGTGATCTTCCGTCGCGTCTCTTGTTGTTTTGATGGGAACGGGGCCGGCCTCTCGTCCCAGACGCCTCACTCGCCAACCTCCCGCCAGAGCCACAAGCAAGAGCTGCGATGAACAAGGCTCTCTTACGCGTCGCTACGGCGCAGCTCTGATGGCCTTGGCGGTTCTCTTCCCCGTCAAGTTTCCTCGCCTTTTTGCGCCTCGCAGTCGTTTGCGGACTTCGGTGTCGTCGTACTCGACGGCTCCGTGAATCATGAGCAGTTCGTGTTCGCGACCCACGTAGATCCGCCAGAGCAGACGCCAGCACCAGCAAAAAGTCGTGACCATGCGCGTGAGGAGGAACGGGATCGCGTGGACGTCGACGTTTCACTTGATCAGGTGGAGTTGGAAGAGGACGGTGTCATCCACGGTTCGCTGGCGCACAAACAAGAGCTCCACACTCAAGAAGCAGTGCGCGAGGATCTCCAGGACCAGCACGGCTACATCCAGACGGTAGTTGCTAATACCCAGGCGAAGCTTCACTAGAGGCGTCAACAAGTCGAGCGTGATGACCCAGTGCAGCCAGAGCCAAGCTGACAGAAGAGGCAGGCAGCGAAGTGGGTTCCAGTGAAATAGGAGCGCAAGAACGTAGTGAGCGCCGATGGCTTGGCACCACAGGAACAAAGAGTCGAACGACCACTGCGCCGAGCGCATCAAACCCCGGTTGTGGTAGAGGAAACACGGAAACGTGTAGCTGAGTGTGAGCGCGAGGCTCAGTACGGCCACGGCCAAGGACGTCGGCCATGCGGTGGCAACGGCTGTCGAGAGGATACCGAACCCACCAACCCAGTTCCAGACAAGCGAGCGAAGAGCAGAAGGCGTCGACGGGAGCTGGAGCGAGCTGCACACGAAGTCGCACGCGCGGATGCGCGCAGCCGTCAGCACGTGGCGCAGCTGGCTCGTTGTGGATGCTGAGTCGAGTATCGGAGATGACGAGGAGAGATCTGGCGAAGGCACCACGTCGTGGGGCGATCTGGACTCGACGAGGCGAAGTCGAGAGCGAAAGGCGATACACGTCACAGTTGTGTAGTCGCGACTGATCTTAGCGGTCGTGAGGCGTTTGCGGTACGCGTTGCGAAGCATCACCAACACGATGGAGAAGAACCCGCTGACTGTGACGTCCTTGGCGTGGAGGCTCCAGCGGCCGTACGTGGCGATGCGGACGTTGTCGTAGTCGCGCAAAAGATCAAACTCTTGGCCAACGACAAAGACAACGAGCGCCGCGGCGCCGAACACACAGCCAAGGACGACGGTGCGCACGTCGCGCGAGCTGGCGTCGATAATCAGCACATACTCGAAGAGAAGCGCAAGGCAGCCGACTACGAGCATGCGTCGATCGCGCACGTTGGCGCAGACGACGGCGTTGCTGGCGAGCGAGATGATTGTGAAGTACCAGAACTCGTGTATGTCGTCGCGAGCAGCTTGAGCATGTCTACGCGGAGGTACATGTACGAGACCAGCACGGGCGGAAGCAGCAGCGCTGTGCAGAGCGGCGCCGTCAACCCGTTGATTCGCTTGGAGCCGAAGAGCTGGAAGCTCACCAAGACGAGGCCAACCGCTAAACTCATGTGGAGGGGTCGCTTGAAAGCGCGCTGGAAGGCGTTGCACCGCTTGAGTCCGGCGCCGCTAAGCAGCGACTTCTTGACGGACAGGGAGCAGTCGATTGACGGAAGATCAACTGCCGCTTGCATCTCGTACACCGTCGGCACTGCGGCGGTCTCCGCGTTTGGGCCGCCGTGCTCGAGCACGGCGTGGATCATTCCAAATATCGGGCGGTCTGACCTCGCCGTGGTCTTCGCTCTAGTTTCAAGTTTACCTGAGTGACTAAACGGATCGGACGGCGCCTATTTTCAGGATCTCGAACTTGGAACTCGGCGACTCTCGTGTTGACTCCAGTCGGAGCTCTTGTCAGTTGCCTTGAACTCCGATCTTGGATCGATTAAATGTGCAGGTGCGAGCCTCCGGGTCCCTGTATATCGGAGTTCCCTGAACGATCAACAGCGCGTTCTCCGGACTGTTGTAAAGTCGCCAGAGCAATCGACAGCACCAGCTAACCGCCGTGAAAACCCGTCCCAGTAAGAACGATACAGCAGAGACGCCAAAGCTTCTGTCACCAACCCAGATGCGGAAGAGCACGCGATCTTGTATCGGGCACTGGTGGCCAAGCAGCAGGTCGTACACGAGCACACTCATCGCAGCGACCGCAAGAACGAGCACTGCCGGTGCTAAGACGGAGATTCCGCCTCGCCCAAGTGACTTCCTTGCTGGTGGAGTTAGCATGTCCAACGTGAAGACCCAGTGCAGCCACAAACAACTGGAGAGAATGGGAAGCCACTTCGTCGGCTCAGAGCGAAGAAGGGTCGCTAGCGCTGCGTGGCCAACGTACGTTTGCGTCGTGATGAAGCAAAAGTCGAACGACAGTATCATTCGCCGCAGCAGCTGTCGGTTGTGCAAGCGACACTGGCGCGCCGTGTATGCGAGCGAACAGACCGCACCGAAGATCGCAAGAGGTGGAGAGTGTGCCTGGGCCACACCGGCGATGCTTGCAACGATACCGGCTGATCCAATGAGAGTCCACGTCCAAGAAACCAACGGCCGGCATTCAAGCAGCTCGGCGTTCCCAAAGACGGTTTTCCTGGCGTCGTATCGCCGGTTGTCGGGAAGCAACGCGAGCCGACTGGCCAGGCTTGGTGAAAGTGGCTCACTTTGTCGCGCAACCGAGACGTGGATTGGTCCGACGACGTGGCGAGCCGCGCATCCTGCAAACCGAAGCTGCACGCGATAGCTTATGCAGAGCGTGGTGCCGTTCTCCGGAGCAGACCCAATCCACTTGCGGATAGCGTTTCGCGACATGGCGGCGACCATCGCGACCGTGCTGTTGACGATGATTTGCGACGAGTCGAGCGTCCACCCACTATAGCTGGCAATTTGAAGATCTCCGTAGTCCTCGATGAAGCCGAACGCTTGAGCAAACGCAAACAGTGCGACCGCGAGTGCCCCCATCGCAGTCGTCAAGACCGCCGTGGGAACGTCTCGTGAGCTCGCGTCGATCGTGAGCGCGTGGCAGCACGTGAGAGTGAGACATACCACCGTCAACGCCCGACCGTCGCCCAGGTTGGCGCATGCGAGCACGCAAGCGCTGAGCGAAAGCACCGAAAAGTACCAGAGCTCGTAGGTTGTCGTCAGCAGGGCCAGCACGTCGATCCGAAGGAGTAGAAACCCACGCAGCAACGGCAGGATCAGCAGAGCTGTCGACACCCACGCCAAGAGGCGGTGAGTGCGTGCGGCGACAAACGGAGCGACAGCCGCTAACCCGATGCCGCTGATGAAGAACGCTCGGTAGAGCTGACTGGTCGCACGGTTAACCGAGACATATCGTTTGGCCCGCGAGAGGAGCGCGTGGGCGACTAGCCTGGAGCAGTCAACGCACGGTAGCTCCCGAGTAGCTCTCAGCTCGTACTCGATCGTGGCGCCTTGGTGGGAGCCGTGGTCGGTGGAGGCGCTCGCCACGCGAGCCATCCCGCGTCGTGGTGGTGCCCACAGAGACTAATTTTGTCCAGTCGCACATAAAAGGGCAGGAATAGTTCTACACGTAATGCTTTGGGTTATTACATGTTGTGCGACTGTCGACCCTTCCAGCAGCTCCACACATCTCGCTCTCCCAATCGCCATGGCGCAAGCACTCACCAGCGCGGCTTTCGCCGACAACACGCACGCCGTCGTCATCGGCAGCGGCCGCTTCCTGGTGCGTCCACTGTGACGGTCTCTGGTATTATTCTGCCGCCTGTCTCACCCGCGCGTGGTCGCCGCAGCGCGCCGTGCTCGTGCCCACGCTGCGCGCCGTCGGCAGCCGCGTCGTGCTGCTGCAGACGCGCGGCAGCGACTTCGTGAGCGCCGCGCGCGCCGCCAAGGGCAAGTACGAGGTGGACACGGTCCAGCGCGACGGCGCCGTCCACACGGACGTGCTCGACCTCGAGGCCGTCGGCTCGCTCGGCGTGGCGGCCGACCGCGCCGCGTTCCTCGAGCTGCCGGCCAAGCTGCCCAAGCTCAAGTTCGTGGGCTTCGGCGTCACGGAGAGCGGCGTCGCCGAGGGCAGCCAGGCCATCGCCGACCTCGCCGAGTTCCTCTTCCGCGCGTCCCAGGCGCTGCCAGGTAAGACGACCTTTGGGAGATGAGACTCTGTGTGGGAATGGAAGCCGTCTCACTCGGTTGCAGACAATGAGCTCTCGGTCATCAATACGGACAACGTGCCTGCGAACGGCGACACCATCAAGCGGTGAGTAGCTCGCTCTCTGTCGAAAGAGCCCCGTGGAGATTCTCAGTCGAGTGCGTGGAAGATTCGTGCTGGCTGCGTCGTGGGCGACCAAGCCAGCCGCCGGCACGCCCGAGGCCGCTGCGCTCGCCGCGTACCTCGAGCACAAGGTCCTGTTCCACAACACGATGGTCGACCGCATCACCTCGCACCGCGAGGGCAGCCCGCTCGTGCCGCGCACCGAGCCGTGGCCGACCAAGACGCTCGTGATCGAGGACCTTCGCGGCGTGCTCGCGTCCACGAGCCTGGCGTCGCAGGAAGGCGTCGTCGTTCGCACGACCAAGGGCGAGCTGGAGCAGGACCACACGCTTAAGCTCAGCGTTGCGAACGCCGTCCACACGGCCATCGTCTACCTGCTCGCGCTCTCTCGAGTCAAGACCACGCAAGGCTTCAGCGTCAAACACCCGAGCGTGCGTCTCTACGTGGACGCGCTGTTTGAACAGGACATTCTGCCGGCGCTCGTGGCGCACGGTGTCTCGACGGATGTGGCGCTCGCGACGTACCACGAGTGGATCTCGCGTGTCGAGCACCCGCACTTCGGCGTCGACACGTTCTGGGTCGCCCAGAACGCCATCTTCAAGTACGGCGTGCGTCTCTTCAGCTCGGCCGCCGCAAACGCGGCCAAGAACCCCGAGTACCGCCCGAGCGTCTTCGTGGCGTTCGCGACAGCCGTGCTGCTGCGCTTCCTCACGCCCACGCAGGACGACGCGCGTCGCGACACGAGCGACCCGAAGAACGTGTTCGTGGGACAGATGGATGCGATTCAGGAACCGGCTCCGCTGCTCGCGCTTGCGTCGGAGAAGACGTGGACGTACGCGAACGGGCTGACGGCCAACGTGAGCACGGGCAAGTACGAGTTCATCGATGGTGAAGCTGGCCGCGTCGCGACGCTGCTTCGCAAGGCGAGTGAGAAGGCTCTCAGCTCCAGCAAGAGCTCGAGCAACACGTCCACCAAGCCTGGGAACGCGTCTTCGTCCGCGGAGACTGCCGCTGTCGTCGGCGTGGCGGTGGCCACTGCGCTGAGTACGATCCCAGCGTTCGATCTGACCAACGACGTCCACGCGTCGTTTGCCGCGGACGTAGCGTCGCTGTACCAGCGACTGATCGAGGGCAAGCAGACGCTCGGCAAGACGGCGCTCGACGTGTTGGCCGATGTGTCGCGCCACCACAACGCGAGCGAGTACCTCAACACGCGCGAGGAGCTGGCCGCGTTTGTTCGGGAGGCCGTCGCGAGTGTGAAGATCATCGATGTCCACACGCATTTGTTCCCGCCGAGCCACGGCAACCTCATGCTGTGGGGCGTGAACGAGCTGCTCACGTACCACTACCTGGTCGCCGAGTACATGATCACGGCGCCGATCGAGATCGAAGAGTTCAACACGTTCTCCAAGCAGAAGCAGGCCGAGCTCATCTGGCTGCACCTGTTCATCGACCGCCTCCCCGTCTCGGAGGCATGTCGCGGCGTGATCACGACGCTTCGCCTTCTGGGTCTCGGTGAACTGGTCGAGAAGCGCGACCTGAAGGCGATCCAGGCCTGGTTCGAGGCGCAGGACCCGGAGGAGTACGTCGACACGGTCTTCCGCCTCTCCGGGCTCAAGTACGTCGTCATGACCAACATCCCGTTCGAGCCCGAGGAGGCCCGCCACTGGCTTGGCGACCCGGTCAAGGGCACGCCGCCGCCAAAGTGGTCGCGCAAGTACTTCCGCTCGGCGCTCCGCGTGGACCAGGTGCTTCTGGGCGACTGGACGTCGATGGGGCCAGCGCTCGATGTCTTTAAGCTGCCGCACACGATGGACGGTGTGCGCGACTATCTCGAGAAGTGGATTGAGATCATGGCGCCCGAGTACTTCATGTCGAGCGTCCCGATCCAGTTCCGCTACCCTGACGCCGACGTCGTCACGCCCGCGGGTGAGAAGCCCAGTGGTGCCGACTTGCTGCTCAAGGTGCTGCTACCGCTTGCCGAGAAGAAGAACCTGCCCATCGCGCTCAAGTTCGATAGCGTGCGCCCCATCAACGCGCGCCTGGGCGTCGCCGGCGACGGCGTCAAGCCCAGCGACGTCGACATCCTCATCAAGCTCTGCCGCAACTTCCCCAAGGTCAAGTTCCTCGCCACCTACCTGTCACGCGTCAACCAGCACGAGGTCACGATCACGGCCAACAAGTTCCGCAACCTCCACCTCTACGGCTGCTGGTGGTACTGCAACAACCCGTCGATCATCGACGAGATGACGCGCCAGCGCATCGAGATCCTCGGCACGGCCTTCACGAGCCAGCACTCGGACGCGCGCGTGCTCGACCAGCTCGTGTACAAGTGGAGCCACTCGCGCGAGGTCATCGGGGACATCCTCGTCGACATGTACGACAAGATGGCCGTCTCCGGCTGGAAGATGTCCAAGAGCGAGCTGCGCCGCGACATCTACCGCCTCTTCGGCGGCAGCTACGAAGAGTACATGGCCAAGAAGCCGTGAAAGCCACGTCGGACGAGCCTCCCCGTTTCGGCGTGTTTGGTACGGTTTGCATTGAAGAAAAAGAAGAAATTAACATGCAACAGTTGTGTTTAGCCTCTCAGAGAACATGGAGACCGAGTTGATGTGGATTGTTGTAGGCGCCGCGATGTCGTCACCCTCACTGTCCATGGGCACGCCGATCTCTTCATAATTCTCCAGCGACGCGTGGCCTCTGCCGCTGTGGTTCGCGACGTTCAGGCGCCGGTACTGGCTCTCGGTAACAACGTTGGAGCCTTGGATTCCTTTCGATCAACTCAATACCAAGCGGATCAAGACGGCACGCAAGGTTCAGCAACGCCGGCACCAGCACAGGAGGCCCGAGCAGTGGACGCTCAGAGCTCTTTGTGATATCATCGTTGCGGGATCCGAGCCCGAGATGAAGAAGGCAGCTCTGACTCACAGACGATGCGAAGACACCGCGGGTCAAGATGCTCTTGGCGTGACGAAAAGTTCCACCCGGTTGCCCACGGACACGCAACGACGTCGGAGCAGCAGCACACCGAGGTGTCATAGAATAGTGACTGATACGACCTTGAAAATACTACTTCTAGGACTACTAGGACTACTAGGACGGCTAGGACGACTACTACTACTTTCACTACTTTCACTGCTACATCGATAGAAACTGAATATTTCGTTTGATATTCTCTACTTAGTGGCTGCGAAGAACGCGACAGAGTTGGAGCTCAAACGCTGACACTCCACACAGACACACATGCGACGGACGACGATAGTCTTCCGAGCCACTAGTAGTCGTAACCGTGGCCGTACTTGCCGTTGCCGCCGTGGCCGTAGCCGTAGTTGGAGTCCTTGTAGCCGTAGCCCTTGTAGTCATAGTCCTTGTAGCCGTAGCCCTTGTAGTCATAGTCCTTGTAGCTGTTGCCATGGCCGTAGTCCTTCTTGCCGTAGCCACCGTAGCCGCCGTAGCCATAGTCGTTGTAGCCGCCGTAGCCGCCGTAGCCGCCGTACTTGTTGTCGTAGCCGTAGCTCGGCCCGTAGTAGTCGTAGCCCTTGTTGCCGTAGCCATAGTCGTAGATGTTCTTACCGCCGTAGCCGCCGTAACCACCGTAGCCGCCGTACCCACCACCGTAGCCTCCTCCGTAGTAGTTGCCGTAAAAGTTGCCGCGTCCGCCCTCGAAGCCTTCGAGTCCAGCGCCGACCCCGCTGGCTCCACCGACGCTGGCTGCCGACTCGAGCGGCACGGCAGCCGCACTGCCGCTCTTGACGGAGCTCGCGGTCGTCGTGGCGGCTTCTGGCGTCGACGCAGCCTTGGTCGATGTGGCCGTGGCTGCCGTCGGCTGGGCACTCGAGAGGCCGACGAAGGCGGCGGCTGCGCACACGGCGAGGGTCTTGGCGAGGTGCATCGTCGGAAGGAGACTGGCAGGAAGAGGAGACTTGAGAAGGAGACTTGAGAAGAAGAAGGCGAATGGCCGAATGCGTCGAGGCTGTGGGGCTGTGGGGCTGTGGGGCTGTGGAGCGGGTGGGAAGAGGCCAAGAGGCCCTCGGGTGCCAGCGACGGCCTCTCTTGCCGACGGGTCACTCAGAGAATGAGTGACAGTCATCTGAAGAGCGATGTTTGGCGTGCCTGACGCGGACGCGGACGCAGACGCGGACGCGACCGAGTTCTCTCGCCACCTCGCCACCTCGGCGCCCCCGACCGCACCACAGTCCATCAGCGGACCTCAGCAGGGCAGGACCGGAGCTCCGTGAACAAAGAACGACCTGCGTGAGATTGACGACCGTCACCGGCGACCTTCGTCTCTCACACGTGAGAGCAACGGATGGGCTGGTAGTCGCGACGTGACGGCTACGAATGCGTGGTTTATATGGTATAGGAGAAGCCACCAACCGGTCGATGCACCGCAATGCAC
>JAADVR010000099.1:0-70103 GCA_023335855.1 Pythium scleroteichum
CCCCCCCCCCCCCCCCCCCCCCCCCCCCCCCCCCCCCCCCCCCCCCCCTTTGCCGAGAGGAACGTAGTGTCACTACCCGTCAAAAGTCACTTTCATAACTAAAATCCAACCTGTGATGCGCACCATGGCTACTCTATAAAAGTGCACAGTTATCCTCTCAAAACGCATCTGGAACCTGAAGGCGTACCATGTCCCGAACCATATCATCCTCCCACAAGGGACCGGGACTCACTCCTACCGCGAAGAGGGGCAACACATTCCCACGTGGGGAGGCATTTTTCGGCGCGATGCCAACTTCCGCGCCAACGCCTGCACTCCTTCAATCGTCTGTCCGCATCCGCGACCACTCTGGGAATGATTGCAAAGGCATGCCTCGTAGGACAAAATGCTCGTAAAGGTTTCGCGTCGTCGAGAGCTTTAAGGCAACGTTCGTTTTACATTTTGGCGAAGTCCAGAGCAAGCCCATCCCCGGCAAGCTCCACCCAGGCAAGTCAGTGCCGAGTGAATGTTCTCCACGCGCGATGAAGCGAGGTCTTTGTTGGAGGGGCCCTCTCACTCTACAGTAGTGAGGCAAACTTGGGGGTTAGACTAGAATGCGAGATTTCGAAATCGCTCGAGTGGGCCTTGCTGCTGGTGTGGACGGTGGTGAGCGGAGAGGCACCAGATAGTAAGAATCCACCAGCCACCGACATGTACAGTATTGTACGAGCACTTAACAAAACTCAGCCGTTCAATCGAGTTGATTGAACGGCTGAGTTGTGTCGACTGAATCGACACACTTCCTGAGGAGAGATTCTAACTTGACGCTTTTTAGTCTTGTCTCCATTGACGTTTTCCGAGTCGTGTCACAACTACGATGCCCAGTCGAATTCTGATCGTGGAAGGTCGTCATCGCTTGTTTGCTCAGAGGATTCAACTGCACTGTGGTGCAGCAAGACCAACTCACCCACCACATCAATATGCGAGTCCCTGGGTGCGAGATTCAATCCAGTACAACGGCCTTCATACCACCCTTCGCTCTTCGATCTACTAGTTTGGACACCAGTAGCCAACTACTGTACCATTATAACAGTCGTTTACGCCGCAATTCGCTTCTAGGGGTTTAGTGGCCGCACGTTACTACTAAGCAGAAGGTCGTGCCCTTCGTCGGCTCAATACTGTACGTCTGAGTCCCTCATTCGAAACCCTCCATCTGGTTCAGTCCACTTCCACTATAGCACACCTCACTTGCTGAACAGCAGCTGCTCGCGAAGGTCGTGGTGATGTCGACAAACTGTCTGTGGAGTTGCCCGGGTTAGTCCATATCTAGCATGTTCGTTGGCACCCCCATCGGAGTCACGAGCACGTGGAGTGGGGACGTCGGTGTTCGGCTAACAAGTTCCAACGGCACCTGCGGAATGTTGTCCCTCAAAGGTAGACGTTTGTGCCTTGTCAAGTTAGATTTGGTTCGGGACACGGCACTTCAAGTTGGATATGCGTTTTGAAAGGATAGGTGTGGTAGTTGGATACAGTACGAATTGTAGAAGTGATGTCGTCGAATCACGAGTAGTATTATCGAATCTGGTTCTATACCACTCACGGCTTACGTTGCTACTGTACTCGCGTCTCGCAACGTGGGATCTGTCTAGAATACCGTGACCAATCAGCACCAGGCATCGCCATTCAAGTGAGCATGGCCTGGGCCGAGAATCTCCACGTTTTTGTGCTCACCGTCCTGAGACTTAGTGAGTATAACAGGACTGTACCGCGGAGGACGAACGCGTCACTGCGTGTGAGCGGCAGGTTTGGTGCCGCGCCGCGAACGACGCTGAGAAAGGCAGTTTTGAGCAGCCAGAGGGTCGGGGCTGTGTCAGGGCCATGGTGGTTGAATGACACAAGCACCACCGTGGTTCGGTTGCAGGGAAGTTGGGGATCGACGGGATTCGTATGAACAACATACGAATCCGCCATACACTCTTTTTCGCTATATCACCACATGCATCACCGGGTCACTCGGACAGCAAACGGCGTCACTTCGTGTGGACGGAATCCTTGACTCTGGGGCTCGCTGCAGAAGCGTCCAGATGGCGTACTCACACAGCAGACTCAATCCTTACTCGACGGCGGCAGCCTCTTGTAGCCCTCCGCAGTCGGTACGGGCTGGCACAGCGCAAGGTCGTGGAGAGACTCCCACGGGAGTTTATGTGCTAGGTGAGTGGCCATGGGGAACTTCGAGAATAGCCACAGCCGGCGTCCTGTGGGTCTGTTCTTCAGACCGACGGGTGGATAGCCACCGGGGAACTTTGACCGAACGTGCAGCAGGATTCTCCATACAGAACTTTGCTGACCTGTTATCGCGCGTACTTACTGGGTCGGATGACGACTCTCCGCGCCTGACGAATCCAGACCATGAGATGCTAGTGTTGATTGGTTAATCGTACTGTTTCCACCCTTGGATACTGTACTTTCTCCCACATTGCTTGTCTCTATGTTATCAAATCCGGTCACCACTTCCCGTGGCTTATCATTACGCGCATCTTGCTATCTAAACCCTAAACCCTAGCCGTCCGAGCGAGCAAGGTCCGGGCCGAGAATAAAAAAAAACCGGGGAGCCGTCTAGGCTCGCCGTCGTGCTCGTTCTTTAGTCGCAGGTCATCTCAGATGACCTGGGACTAAGAGAATCTTACTGGACCTCTGCAAACAAAAGTACCATTTTATCGCTGGACTCGATTTCCGTTTACGCGTTGGACTCGCGTAACCAAGACTAGAGAGTTTCCCTCTAACTAAGCAGTCGTAGCCTTTGCAGACGTCAGGCCTCGATATCACCTGCAGATTATCTAAGGCGTGACCCACCACATGCTCGGTGAAGCGGCACCTCGGGTTCAGCCTGCGACTGGGCGACGGAACTTCACGATCTGTTCGACGAACTGTGGGCGCTTCAAGTGGTCTCGTGCCTCCAAGTGATCTGGCGCTGGAGACACCGACTCCCGCCCGACCACGCCCCGTGGACAACGGCCCAGGCCTCGGCCATAGTTGCTACAACCCTGGCGGTCTGTGCCACCAAGGTTCAAGCGGCAAGACGATCCCATCCTGCCGTGGCCATCTTCGACCGTGTCTGCAGGATCGCTCGAGGCTCTGCCCCGCCCTCTCCGTGCCCACCCCCCTCCTCCGCTTACAGGTATCTACTGTTCTTTGACGGCGGCTCCCGCGGAAACCCGGGCCCAGGAGGCGCAGGATCGGTGGTGGTGCGAACTAACACCGCTGACGGGCTCTCAACGCTCCTCTGGAGCTCGGCGATGAGCCTTGCCGCGCTCACAACCACCAACAATCAGGCCGAGTATTACGGCCTCCTCACCGGCCTAGTGGCTGCCGAGCGCAACCACTGGACCCCACTCACGGTCATTGGGGACAGTCAGCTCATTCTCCGGCATGTCTCCCAATACCGACCCCCCAAGAACGAGAGACTCAGACGTCTCTACGTCCCAACCCGGCTTGCGGCCGACCGTCTCCAACTTAGCGAATGGCGTCACCACCTACGCGCTTACAACAAGATGGCCGACTTTGCAGCCAATGTCGCGATGGACTCCAAGCGCAGCCTCCAGACATTTCACCCTTCCGATCGCCCAGAATGGCGCGGAATCCATTCCCTTCTTCATGGTGACGTTCTCCGGTGGCAGGCCACCACCTCTTCCTTGGCCCAGGCGCCGTAGGCCCTTTTCTTTCCTTCATATTTACATGTCTCCCAGCTATCGTAGTTCACCAGATGTAACGCAATAGACTCCAACTTTCATCATCACATGCTCGGTGAACCCTGCGGTCACGACCGATAGCGCAGAGCCACACGAGGCCTTCGGCCGTTTATGTCAACGGTTGGTGTCTCCTTGAGCGAGGTCCCTGTCAGGTATGCGTGGGAGAGTCGTGCGCTGGACCTCCCCCAGTCGTTAAGGCGAGATCAAAATCATAATCATTAAAGCACAAAGAAATGGCAGTCCCACGGCAGAGAGAAGTAAGTCTTGATTGGCCCTGTTTTCAACTGAGATATTGGGTGAGATGAGTTCCATCCTTTCTTGACGAATCAACGTCATTGGATTCGTGTCTTGATTGGTCAATCCCGTTTTCTCCTGTTCGGTCGTTTCTCGTGCCGTGGTTCACGACCAGAATTCTGGGCTTGCGTCATTGTGACGCAAGCCTTGCTTCATGGACGTTATGTTGGCTGGCGGACCGAGTCGATCAGCAGATGATGCTCGACTCTAGTGTTCATATTCAGAGTGCAATATTATCCCAGACGACTTGAACAGAGGGAGCTTACCTGAAACCCAAACTAATACTTATAACTTCTCAAAAGCGTAGCTTTTGCTTGCGCAGAAGTACCTCGTCGCAAATCTGCTACCCAGGTTAAGATCCTAGTACACCATGCCGGTACCTTGCTCTGTTGTGGACGAGTCACGTGGAGGACAGTTGGAGACAACGTGCCTAGGTGCAACCTGTGATTGCGTCATGTTGGCGACCAAGATTATCACGTTGGACTTTCCAGCGCCCTCGCGAAATCATGATTTGTGTTGAGAAGGAATGATACAGTAAACGCCTCAGAACCACAGAGCACTGTATACAAACGCGCGCACGTCGCAGACGCACGTTCCATAGAATACATTGGGGGATCCATTCGGTCAGGTATCCTGGCATAGTAGTAAAAACGAGTTCGAGTACTTCCTCCCGTTGCTCGGTCTTCGAAACTGCTCATTCTCCAAAATCCCAGCCTCCGCGCACAAGCACCCCACTTCCACCTCTTCAGCACCAGCAATGGTCGCCACCGTCGATACCAACGCCAAGCTTCTTGTCACCGGCGCCTCCGGTCGACTTGGACTGCTGGTCGTCAAGCACCTGCTCGACACGCTCAAGATCAAGCCGAGCAACATCATCGCCGGCTCGCGTAACCCGGACAAGCTCAAAGCTTTCGCTGAGCGCGGCGTCACCACGGTCCGTCTCGACTTTAGCGACGCCCACTCCGTCCAGGAGGCTGCCACGGGCGTCGACCGCGCGCTCGTGATCAGTGGCGTCGACCTCCTCAAGGCTGTCGACAACCATAAGACGGCCATCAGCGCGCTCATCGCCACCGGCGTCAAGCACATTCTTTACACGGCGCTTCACAACGTCGACACCTCAAACGCCTTCGTCATGACCATCCACCGAGCCACCGAGCAGTTCCTTCGCGAGAGCAACATCGCTGGCTACACCTTGCTGCGCAATGGCATGTACTTCGAGAACGACATCGAGCTCGGTGCTATCCCCAGTGCCAAGCACACAGGCAAGCGGCACACGGCCACCAAGAACTGCAAGATCGCTGGTATCTCGCGCGACGACCTCGCGTTGGCTGACGCCATGGTGCTCGCGAGCGACAATTACGACAACCAGATCTACAACCTCTCGGGGACCACGGGCCTCACCGTCGACGAAGTCGTCGCAAACGTAAGCAAGGCGATCGGCGTGCACATTGACGTGGTGCAAATCTCGGTCGATGAACTCGCGGAAAGATATGCGTCGCTCGGAATGCCTGAGGCCGTCGCCAAGGCCATCGCTACATTCGACCGCGCCACGGCTGAAGGCCACGCGGACTCCCCTACGGACGACTTCAAGGCGCTTGTGGGCCGCGATCCGGTCTCCCACGTCGAGTGGCTCAAGAGTATCGCCCCTCTGCTCAACTCATTCTGAGTAGCGCTAGCGACCACTACGGGCCTAGAGTGGTTACAGTCTCCATGAAGAAGAAAAGCATTCCGTTGTCCCTCTTTCTTCTTTACCTATCTCTATCTTACTCTCCCTCTCGCACCCAGAGCTTTAGATTCGACGACTGTATTCAAGAAGTTGATACGCACGGCAGGTTCTTTTTGTGCTGAAAGAGTGCCCAAAGTGCGGTTGCTTTGTCGACCGTAGCGCCGTTCGTGCTAGTGACCCGAAACGGAGAGAATGCAACTATCAACAGTGCCAATTCTGTTGTGTGGCTGCGTCTGCAACGCAAATGATGCAGAATGCCCATATTGCTCGTGATCACCTTGCGCTCCTTCGACATCCATCATTTCAACAACTGAGAGACTGCCATCCAGAACTCTCCTTTCTGGACCAGAATCAGAGGCCATCCGCTTGCCGCCGCATGGCCCTACTATTCATCTGTCATTCCGCAAGAAGAAATTATCCACATGGGAACTGAGACGACTGGCCAATGAGAGCCCGTATGCAAACGTCGTGATTCGTCAAGGACAGAGAGAAGTCATTGCACCCACTAATACCTCTTCCTGATGACGCAAGTCCAATCACAAATCCGTCTGTAAAATCTCGCCAAGGAATGACTGCAGTTTTG
This sequence comes from Pythium scleroteichum, assembly GCA_023335855.1. NCBI lineage: Eukaryota > Oomycota > Peronosporomycetes > Pythiales > Pythiaceae > Pythium > Pythium scleroteichum. Next base: position 6,332 of record JAADVR010000099.1, read on the forward strand.
TGTAATTGACTTTGTCACGAGATGTTCTACCCCGCTATTGTGGTGAAAGCCATTGAATCGATTGTGAGGCATTTCAGGGCGCGGTCTTCGGCTTGGCCATCGGGCTCTGCCATGGCGGGATGGAGAGATCCCCCTTAAGGTAACGTTCGCGAGCGGTATACGTCGGATCGTTGACCGTGCGCTTCGGCACAAACTGGACGATCGCGTCGATCTCGGCCTTGACCTCGGGCGTAATCTTGCCAACAAACTCGATAGCCTTGAGGGTCTCTGTGAGCTGCTCCGGGTTACGCGCGCCGAGCACAACCGTCGAAACGTTCGGGTTCGACGCCGTCCACGCCGTCGCTAGCTGCGCGAGTGTGCATCCGAGGCGTTTCGCGATCGCCTCAAGCTGGCGTACTTTCTTGACCTTACCATCAAAGTCTCCCGCCCACATGCGGAACACAGGATTCGTCATTCGAGTGTCTACGGGCGTTTCCTTGTTGTACTTGCCCGTGAGCAAGCCACCGGCAAGAGGAGACCACACCGTCGTGCCCAGCTTGTACTTTGTGAACAGATCCACATACTCATGCTCGACCTTGTTGCGCTCGAACATGTTGTACTGCGGCTGCTCGACGATCGGTCTGATGAGGCCCAAACGATCAGCGATGTCACAGGCCTCCTTGATGTCGCTCGATGACCACTCGCTCGTTCCCCAGTAGAACGCCCATCCTTGGTTTATGATGAAGTTCATGGCTCGCACGACCTCCTCGATCGGCGTGTATTTCTCCGGGCGGTGACTGAAGCGAGTTACCGAGGCCGTTCGATCCCGATTCAAACATTCCCTTGCGACCGAAGGCAAACTTGGCCGTGAGCACGAGATCTTCACGAGTCCACACTCCCTCTGCAATTCCTCGCGCGATGGCATGGCCCATGAACTCGTCGCCACGGCCGTCGTTGTAGACCTCAGCCGAATCGAAGAAGTTGATGCTGTGAGCATACGCGGTCTTCATGACGTCGTACCACGCGTCCTTGGTCGAATCTGGGAAGTAAGGAGGAAGCGGTAAGTCATGTTCTTGACTGGAGCAGCCATGGTCAGTTGTAGAAGCGGAGGCTGAGGGGTCGAGTCGACGTCGAGTGAGGCGGCGCGAGCAAATCGCAGAATTAGGCTTTCTGTTGAAGGGCGGATTTCTCAGGACTCCTGGCGTTGTCCCAACTCCTCGTAGGCTTTCGTTCAATATTATTGAGATCAATATCTGATTACGTACATACACCTGCAGCTGGGCTTCACTGGATCATCAATGATGATCCAGGTTGAGACGGTACGTAATCCAATAACGGGCCGTTATGGGCAGCTTATGGGCAGCCAATGGGCCGTTATTAACGGCCCATTGGCTATTCAAACACGTCCGACCCAGACAACGACAAATCAGTGCCACAATGCCCAATCCAGTCCTCCTGCTGAATCAGTTTTACTGCGGAGACCTCGAGCGAACCTGCCCAATCATGGCGCTTTTCGTGGGCGTGAGCGCTCAAATCGACGAACAAAGCTCCCCGGCAGCTTCGCGAACCACCAGGCTTCAAGATGTGAGTAAGTGAGCAGCCAGGGTGAGTAAGTGAGCAGCCAGGGTGAGTAAGTGAGCAGCCAGGGTGCATGCGGAGGAACAGCTGCGGTTTTGTACAAGCGTCATGTCCGTTTGTCTTCTGCGGTGGGCAGGTCGGCGCACTAGACGTAGCCACGCGGTCCTGTCCATAGTGCAGTGTATGTCTTCGTGTTCCTAGACGTGCTTAGCTGTGTCGTGGTCGTAGAACATGCGCCGAGCTGGACTAGAGAAGGCAACCTCTCGCATCAGAGATGAGAATATCTGAGTTGAGGATTCATCACCTTACACAACTAATATTCGAATCGCGATGGGCATCACCACACCTCGCATCCCCTTCGTTTTCAACCTTTCAAAAAGCATACCCAACTTGAAGTATTCATCCCCTACGGTCCCGAACACTACAGACTCCAACAAGGGACCGAAGTCTGCTCCTCCCTTCAAGCGGGAACCGTTCCCTCCCCACGTCCGGCCGCCATGAGCCGCGTGCTGCTGGACGCGGCCGCCGTGCGGCGCTGTCTGGACAAGACCGACACGAGTGTGGATGGTGTGGTCCACAACGTACGTCCGCGCTGTGGGGATCTGGATGGTGGACGACAGATGCTAATGTGGACGTGTGGACAGATCGGGTGGACTGCTCTCCACGGCGCGGCCGCCCAGGGCCACGCACCCGTGGTGGAGCTGCTGATCCGGCGCGGGGCGACTGTGGACGCGCGCACGCCGGTGGGTGGCGCTGTTCGTATCGGATGCAGACGACGACAAACCAACGTCCAGAGTTTTTATTTTTCTCTTTTCGTGTTTTCGTTAGGACAACTGGACGGCGCTGCACTTTGCGAGCCACCAGGGCCGGGAGCACGTCGTCAAGGTGCTGCTGCTCGCCGACGCCGACACGACACTGCGCACGAGTGTACGTGGTCGTTCACTGGATTGACTTAGAAAAGAGTGAGGGGTCGGTGGGAGTTAACATACTCCCTTCAGGACGACAAGTCGGCGCGGCAGTTGGCCCAGGCGAACGGCCACCTCATGATCGCGGCGCAGCTGGACGCTTCAATTGATGTTTCTCTACCAAAGCAAGAAACCGAAGAAACGGACCGCGACGATGGAACGCTTCGGATCACGGAGAATCTGTTCTCGTCGTCCTCCGAAGACAGCCACCCGACAGATCTCGAGGAGTTATTAATGGCGATCGCGGATGGCAAAACGCGCAAAGTAAAAAAACTGCTCAAATCCGGGGAGTTTGACATCGACGAACCGGCTGAAGCCGTAAACTCGAGAGGACAAAAGGTTCGAGTTCCTACCACATGGGCACCCAGTTACAAACGTGTCTAACAGTGGAGGTTTGGGCAGTATGGTTATCTATCGGCTCTAGAATTGGCCGTACAATTGAAGAATTCCAACGTTTCCAAGTTACTTGTCCAAAGCCAGTACGACTGGGGAGATGTGAGTGCTCATGTTCGGGTAGAAATTGCACTTCGTTGTCCCTAACAATGCGGTGAGTAGTTCAAACGAAGCCCGTTGCATGAGGCGTCATCGAATGGCCATGTCCGTGTCCTCCGCTGCCTGCTTGAAGGGAATGTTGATGTAAACAAGAAGGACGAGGTACCTCTGTCTCTCGGTCGGGTTTTCAATACGATTGACATGATTGTGTGTTGCCAGGAGGGTTGGACAGCCCTGCACAATGCCTCGTCCGAAGGGCACACTGCCGTTGTCCAGTTGTTGCTCAAGTCGAATGCCAATGCCAATGTGTCCAGCGTAAGTTGCTAGACGTACTCGAAGATAACCCCCCTCCCCCCACGCATTTCAGATATCTAACTACTTGAGTTTGACAGCGGAATGGCACGACGCCATTGCATCTCGCCTCTAAATTCGGCTATTGGGATGTGATTCGAGCACTTCTCCAGGAAAACAGCGACGTCAATATGTGCGACTCCAACAACTGGACTGCATTGCATTTTGCTTGCAAGTACAATCGCATTGAAGCTGTGAACGAGCTCCTTCAATATGAAACAAATATGAACGCTAGAACGAAAGGATGCCCCGAGCAAGATTTTGACGGCATGGAACCACCTGATGACTATGTTCGAGACGAGGATTTCCACGTACGACAATGCAAATTGCTATCGACTCGAATGTGGGTGGTATGACGTTCTGCATGGGGCTAGATTGAATCGACAGCATTGCATTTTGCTACAAGGAACGGCCACGTCGAGATCGTGGAACTTCTCCTATTACGAAATTGTGATGCCAACACTCGCGATGGAGTACGTGCAGTTCGTGCAGTACTGGTGGACTGGAGCCTTTAACAACACTTTGTGTTAGGATGGGAAGGTAGCCTTGCATTACGCGGCCAGACTTGGTTTCGTCGACATTGTGGCTCTGCTTCTAGTGCAGTGTTGATGCGCGTGATGAGGTGCGCTAGCTGGATGTGATGGGTTGCATGTTGTCGACTACGCCGAGTATTGAAGTTGACGCAACGCATGTTCATGATGAGTTAAGCACGCGAATACGGCATTGCACTGGGCAGCAAAAAGCGGACATATTGATATCGTCAAAATGCTGATAGCCTCAGGATGTAATGCGGACGCCCGGAATGATGTACGTCATAACTGTTTCTGTTTCTTATCGGCATCGAGTATCTCAACCATCCCCTTCATAAGGACGACGAAACAGCCTTAGCAATTGCCATCGAGGAAGACTACGTGGAGATTGTTTGCTGTCTATTAACGTCAAGTCGCGATCACGAATCTCGAGGTCTAACTGTAAGTGAGTCAAAACCGTACCGTTACTCATCATACACTTGGACTTGATCCATGGTCAATCGCATAGCGCGGTTAGACTGCTCTCCATCATGCGAGTTCGCATGGGAGAGTTCTGATTGTATCACTTCTGCTTGCGTCGAACTTTGACATCGATGCTCGTGACTCGGTATGTCGTGTACATCTATGATTGCCCCGTTCAAGTGCCCAGGGCTGACCCAATCACTGTGATAGAACGGAAGGACACCGCTTCACCTCGCTTCAAAATGCTGCCAACGAGATGTCGTAAGACTTCTCCTCAGCAAGAACTGCGACAAAGATGCTCGCACATGGGTTGGATCAGCTGCACCTATATTATTCTGCGCTTCGACTCATTGTTTAGCTAATGTGCGCATAGGGAGGATCCACAGCACTGATCATGGTATGCAAACATATAGAGAAGCCTCACAGCTTTGAGGTATTCAAGCTCCTTCTTGATGAGAATTGCCAAGCACGTCCTTTCGCCGAGGTATTATTCTCAACACGAGTGAGTCTTGGTGAACGCATTGCTAACTCTTTACCACCCAGGTTCAAAACTCTCCGCTATACACGATCTTAAAAATCCCCAAGGTTACGAAGAAATCATTGCGCTTTCTTCAAGAACTTGTTCGACATGGTATCGTTTGGGATTCATTCTGCGACAAGTTATTAGAAGCCGGTGATACTATGCCGTCGCTTCGTGTCTGCATGCAAACATGGTACAACGACTTCAAAAAAAGGACGCGTACTGACAGAAGTTCCCGTCGAAGTTGTTGAAAGAGGGCCAGCGGACACGCAGTTCTACATCGATTCTCTCGAACAGTCCAGCGAAATCATGTACCGCCGCAAAATCTGTGTCGTCGGACAGAGTACCTGGGGGAAAACCAGTCTCGTGAAGTCTTTGATCGACGGAGACACTTGTGTGGAGCATCCAGATGACCGAACGATTGCAATTGACCATTTTAAATTTGCGTTTGAGGAGCCGACTACTACTTTTGAGCCCAAAACCAGACGGCATCAAATCACATTCTGGGATTTTGCGGGTCAGGAAGCGTACCAAGCGGCGCACTCGTTGTTCTTCTCATCGAACACACTCTATTTCGTCTGTATTGATCTCCGGGCGTACTCTGTTGCACTAGCGCAGGCGCAGCTGCGAGCTGAAAACGATGATCAGGTAGATAAGCTGATGAGCGCGTTTGTGGATATCAAGATGTTGAAGTGGATTCGTATCGTGAGTGCCCGCCACTCAAACCCGGAGTTCGTACTCCTAGTGACCAAGAAAGACTGGGTGGAGAATCGCGGAACGTGGCTCGATGACACCATCGCCGACATTGAAAAGCGGCTGAAGATGTATGGTCAACGATCGAATCAAAAGGCCCCGGTGAAAGGCGGATTTAATGGCACCCGACACGAAGCACGTCCGGGCAAGGAGACGTCGCTAATTAACAACTCATCCCGCAGTCTAATTCACTACCCGCGTATCATCGTGAGCTGCATGGATAAGAAGCATGTGCAAGAGGCGACACAGGAAATCCAACACATACTGATCAAGTTGAAGCTGTTTGCGGTGCCGAAAACGTACATAAATGTGGTGCACGAGATCGAACATTTGCGTCAATTATACATCAAAGAAGGATCCGACGGCATTAAGAAGATCTTCATGAACGAGAGAGATTTATACGAACATCTCCAAAAGAAGTTGCCTGCTTTGCACCGAGAAATGCACAAGATCATACTGCGCACATTACACCATCTCGGTGATATTCTGTGGTACGAAGAAATCCCCCTCCTGAAGAAGACAGTGATTCTCCAACCTCTTCGTCTGATCGATTTTATTCGTGAGATCTTCAACCACAATCACGCAACCGAGAGGGTCTCGCATGCCGACTTGAAGACGAAACCTTTGTGGCGGGATATCTATGCGGACTCAGGTTCCATGGATCGGGTGCTACATCTGGAAGCTGTGGCAGTGGAGGCAATGGGTTGTAAGACGCTGTGGGAGATCTTCAAGAATGTGTGTACATCGCTCGAGAGAGTGATCAGCGGCTTTGATGGGTTGATTGTGTCTCGCTTTGCGATTGATCGTAAAGGGGAGAAAAAGGGTCTTGACCAAGTCGTGCGGGTCACTCCGAAGGAATCGGGTGCAGCCCGATTTGAGTTCTCTACTACAGTACTCTCACTGATTTGTTGCGTTCGGCAACATGTTGGGAATGAGTCTCATCGCAGGGAACTCGCTTTCATCGATTTGGAACTTTTGAAGGAGCGCCGGATACTAGACTATATGCTTGATAGACACTGTTTCTCTCAATGAACTTATTACCACTGCATGTGCGATTTGGTTATCTCTCGCAAGTGCTTGTGGTTCTTCGGCTTGATCTTCTGAGCCACTGCCTTCGCTTTCTTATCAGACGCTGACTTCTGCTCGGAAAGGTCCTGGCGTAGTTTAGTATACCAGGACAGATCTGGTGGAAGCCAAGACTGCTCCTTCTTCATGTACCTGTCCCAACTACCTCAACACGTTGCAACTCCTGGATTCCTGATTTGAGGGATCTGTGTAGCTTGCACGAGGTCTAGCATAATGAATTTCTGACGTCAATCGAATGTTTCAACTTCAATTGCTGCGTCCCCAACGCAACCTCCAACGAGGGATCTAGGTCGCTCCTCCTACCGAAAGGGACAACATCCCCACACTCGCGGAGCCATCATGGCGGACGCAGGCGCGGCCGCGGCCACATCTCCGGACGTCAACATCCCCACCGTCCCGGCTCCGCATCCACCGTATCAGTCTCCGGACGCCAACGTTGGCGCTCCATATGCACCTCCCATGGAGACGCAGACGAATATGCTCGACGTGCAGCAGAGCTTGGCTCTTCACTGCAAGCCGCTGCGAGTGGCGCCACGAGCGTCGTGCGCAATCTACTCACGAGCGGGTGGATCCATGTCGACTGGCGCGATGAGGTGCAGTCGCGTGGTTCGTATCAGTTAAATTCATGCGGGTGACATGACATGACGATGGTGCTGCAGCGGAGCGATCAGCCTTCGATGGCGGCGCTGCACTACGCGGCGAGAGATGGCCACGTGGACGTCGTGAGGCTGCTGATCCAGAGCAACTGCGATGCCCACGCTCGCGAAGGGGTCCGGTTCCCTGTCGAGACGGAGCGCGGGTTCACAGCGCTCCACTTGGCATCACGCCAAGGACACTCGGCCATCGTGCGCATGCTGCTGCAAGCCAACTGCGACGTGGACGACTGCTACAACGTAAGCGACTGTGGGTAGCCATTGACCGCATTGAACTCGCCTGTCTGATCGTATTTAGGGAGGGCGGTGGAGTGCTCTCCACCTTGCTGCTCGGCAAGGTCACCTCGACGTCGTCGAGGAGCTGCTGGTCGCGAGGCCAAAGCTAGACACGCGGTCAGTCGGTGTTGAGCGCCCTCCGCCTGCAGAAGACCCGGATGATGTTCGAAATGACGATGACGACGATTTCTATGTACATTAATACTAACAGCGTCTTCATGTTGATCACGTGCTCTAAGCTCTTGTCGGCGTTGGTCAGGACGACTTCACGCCACTGCGTCTGGCTGCCAAACGCGGCCACACTGACACCGTTCGCCGGCTACTCTCCGCAGGTTGCTGCCCAGATACACGTGACAAGGTGCGTGTGGCGCTGAATGCACGGATCTGGATTGCTGTGCTGAAATATTAATTCGATACATAGAAAGGATGGAGCGCTTTGCGCTGGGCAGCGAGGTTCGGTCATGTCGATATTGCTCGGTTGCTTGTCGCTGCCAACTGTGATATCGACGCTCGAGATAAGGTGCGGTCCAGTCTCGGTTTGCATGGCTTCACCCGATGGACGCCACCTTCGCTCGAGTATCAGTTCTTACGGGAGTCTCCACTGATAGACTGGTGTTCCGGTAATGGGACGCGCGATCGAGCAAGGTCAAGTCGAAATCGTTCGGTATCTGCTCGCTTTACGATGGGATGCCGCTTCGCGATACTATTTGGTGAGTGGCGTTATCGTTTCGTTACCCATTAACACTGCAACACTTACAGTTTTGGCTAAGAGATGGGGAACAACGCTACATCATGCATGCGCCATCGGAAACACGCTTATTGTGACTATGCTTTTGGATGCGAAGTATGATATCGAAGCTCAGAGTACGGTTAGTGCTCGGATGACTTCGTTTGATGTTCTATGCATGATTGTTGACGCAGAACGGAGCTACACCGCTTCACGTCGCGAGCGATTACTGCCAGCCAGATGCGGTCAAGATTCTTATCAGCTTCGGTTGTAACAAAGATGCTCGCCGAACGGTGTGTATCTACTGGCTTATCTCGAAGCTGATTGGAAAGTCCAACATGTCGAATAAATTGTAGGACAGCTCTACTGCACTTTCAGCAGCTCGCTTCGGGGGACAACAGATCTATATTGGATGGCTTGATCTAAGGAATGCAATTGAGCGTGCAAATTGCGCGCTCACCCCCAAGAAGAGGATATTGCGTTCCTAGGATAAGCCCCGGTGAATAGATGCTGTGTCAGCGACCATCGACGTGGCGATCGACCTTGATGTCTCGAGGTCTTGCTTGATGTAGCGTTTGAAGGTGTCGGAAGCCCACCGACCGTGGAACTGGACCGTGGTCGCGCTCATACCGCCTCGATACATCTGTGTCGCACCGCCGGAACGTAGTGAGTGGCAACTGAGCTGATTCGGTTCAAGCCCAATGTCGTTGGCGCTCAGTTGGAGAATGGAGACAATGTTGTCGGCACTGATGCACCCTAAATTCCCGCCGGCCTTGTAAGTGGCAACTGGCCACTTGCATGGGAGATTATCGTGGGCCTTGAGCAGTAAGATAGCGCCGAGGACAGGGCAAAGATACGGGCGACCGGACTTGCAGAGGTGGCGAACCTCAGGTGGTCCGTGCTGATTCGCCTTGGAGCCGCGGAGCGATACCGACACCGTACAAGCGGAGTTGGCTGAAAGAGACGGGAGACCTTGACTGTTGAAAACCTTGACATCGCATGCACGGAGGGCAAACCATTTGAAGCGAGTGCCGATAGCGATGATCTCGGATCTTCTCAACAGGAAGAAGAACGACACGCACAAGACCCCCCATAGCGCTTGATGTGAGGCGGCTCGGATGTTGAGACGCTTGAAGCATGCTTCGAGTAGACTTGGTGACACTGGTGTTTTCTGAACGGGTGGTGTGTCGAGACGTTCGATCCCGTTGAGCAGCAAGCGCACTTGTGGGTGGCGTAGAGGAAAGGAAAAGCCCCGGACTTGAAAGAAGTGATGGGTGCCGTGAAGGTACCCTGCGATTGTCGCTGCTTTGGGGCGAGGATCACGATCGATGCAGGAGAGTACAAACCCCGAGATGACTGTGGCGGCATCGAATTCGGATAGATGTAGGAGCCATGGGTCTAACTGGCGCTGAAGGCAGAAGTCTTGCCACGCCTTGAGGGCAGATCGGTAGCAATACAAGGTGGAGTCGGCCACAAAATGTTCGCGCAGAGAGACTGCCAAACTTGATCTAAACCGGTCCAATGTGTTTGGACGACATCCTGCGGCCAAGACTTGGTTAGAATACGAAAACGACTCACATTTTCGGGGACGTTTAGTCGAGAGCCAAGGTCCGCAAGAACGTTCTGAACTCCAGGAATATGTGAAGATGATAGACGGAGTCGGAATTTGGTTTCCCAAAAGGCAAGCAGTCGGATAAGGAGTTGGGCACGGGGATCTGGAGACGCCAGGCGCGACTGCCAAGACACTGCTGAAACGTCGTCAACCTGAAAGTGAACATGCACGGGAAGTCGCCGTGCAGGATCGTGCCAACGGGAACCCCATGAGTGGACGGTGAAGACGCACGAGAGAAGTTCTCGACAATTGATGTCGCAGCCATCGGCCGCACTGGCCTTAAATGATGCAATGAGGGCCGCTTCTTCATCTGAGAAGGCGTACGTGATGAACCGCTGGTTGGTCATGTCGAGAGCACACAAACCATGATCAGAAGCGTCCATTTGAATCACCACGTCAGGTTCTGGAAGGGAACCGAAGAAGTCGAGGGGAACACCGTTGAGTGGGGCTGCATGTACGATTAACCACCACCATTCCAGATCACGACGGGCGTTGTCATCGAGGCAGATGACCGAGCGATGGTGCAACGTGGACTCAAATTTGCGGAGACGTTGGAGAAAGCACGAGCTGGGCGAATGCAGGTGCCAACATGGCGGAGATACCCGAGCAGTGAACGGTAGGCTGTTCTTGAGAGGGCCTTGCTCGAGTATGCCGATGCCACACGATCTTTAGCCTTGGATATTTTCGACTCTAGCATAGCAACAGTCAAGTTTTGTGTGTCGAAGATGAGGCCGAGCGCTTGTAGTTGGAAGTGCCAGCCGGTGAACTTCTTTTCGTTTATGGCTGTGGGGCCAAGGACTGAAAGCATGGCGTGGCGGAGGGACCGGTTGATCTCTGCACAGTTGGTGCCAGTGTCAACTCCAATATCAACGCGATCATCTACCCAGTGGTAGGAGAAGAACCCGCCAGGTGACCACAGGTTCCGACGTTGGCCGTGAACAAACGAGATGACTCCTCCGAAAATTTCGTAACAGCCTGGAGATAGTGTCCAATCGAAAGTGGCGAAAAGATCAATCACGACGATTGACGTTCTGGGATGTGGCCACCAAAGAGGAAGACGGAGTTGCTGTGAATTGGAATGTGGCGAAACGCAGCATTGACGTCGCTTGCCGATGCAAGCACATCAAGACCGGGGAGCCTCTTTGACGCAGACACAATTTCTTGTGCAACGCGAGTGCGCGACCTGATACTCGGGGCGAGGGATCGAACTTGGTAGAGCGGCCTCGTTTATGGAAGCGCCGTCAGGGAACGAAAGGTCGTGGATTGTTCGACCTTCAGTTTCTGGGTTGGCATGTGGTTTGTCGACCACTCCGAACGGGCTGATCCGGACCTCTGGCCACAGTTGGAGAATGTCCGCGTCGAGAACCAGCACGCGACCGGCGCGTTGTTCGGCAGCAATGTTCTTGAGTAAAATATCGATGCGCTGGGACGCAGATGCATGGTTTCTTGGGGCGTAAACGCTGAGGTTGGAGCGGTTTGATGTCGACTCGGACTCCTTCTCGGGCAATATCGAGCAGTAGATCGAGGTGGCGGTGCCTTTACAGAGGGATGCCAATGCGGGTAATTGAAGAGACTTGTTAGGTCGGTAGTCTTCGGCCGATTGGTTCCTCCACAGTTCCACAAACGCGGGGAGACTAATTCGTGTTCGTCGAACAAACGCAGATAGTGAATGCTGCAGTTCAACGTCGAGACCACTGTCACAGCTTGTTGCAATGTCTTGCAGGGCAGATGGCGTCGGCACGCCGGCCTCGTGAAGTGCATGGCGAAGGCGGGCTCGCCGAATGGACTCTTGTAGAGCAGCTTAATCGTGGAGGATAGAATGTAGCTTGTCAAGACTGCATTGATCTATCACGGTTGAGCCGGTAAGACCACGATCATTGTCGGTAGCATAATGCGGACGAGCCCGCGTAGGAGTGGACAGCTCCGTTGCTGTGCCGTGTTCAAGTCGCCCGTGGACCGCAGGAGCCACGGGCTCGAGAATGCCGTGGTCATGGACAACCGAAGGCATTTCGGACGTGAGTGTTGATGTACTGTCAAGTTCAGGCTGCCCAAGGCTAGTGCCAGCCCTGGGCCCGGGGGACCTGCGGTCAATGACAACCGGGGGGTCCAACTTCCAGCGGTCAATGAAAACCGTTGGTGTTGAGCTTGTACGGTCATTGGCAACCGTACCACAGGGAGGTTCCCGACTAGATGAAGCCACAGCCGAAGCGTCAGGTTGTGGGCGTACGGACATGACCGGCGCGGCTTTGGCAGAAAGCTGGCCTGAGAATGAAGTTGAGTTTGTGCTAGGCGGCGGCGCGGTGTCGATATCGAGCATTATATTCTCCTTAACAACACCTACGCCACCGACGCACCGTCAAGCTGTCTTGGCCTTGGACAACTTTGGGTGAGTTTCATACCACCAGTCTGCCACCTCGGAAGGCATCGGAAGATCAGGAAACGACCATTCGCGCAGGGAACGGCCTTCACGGCAAGATGATCCACCTTGCGGGCATCCATCGCCCAGCACAGCGCGGAGACACGGCTGAAACTTTCCCTTCTTCGGTATGAGATGGTAGATGTCGTCTGGGATAGCAAACTTTGGTGCTGAAACTCTAGAGTTTTGACGCCTTGAGTGCTGATTGGTCGCAATGTTGTGTTGACCATGACCATGCCGTCCGGTGGATAGGCCGCGATGTGTGACATGTGCAACGATAGTCGACATCCATTCTGCGTTGCGGGGTTGAATTGATGCCACAACGGATTGGAACTCGTGCCACCACGTCGGTTTGTCCTGGCGGAGGCAGGACAGAGCATCGCCCAACAGACGATCGACAAAGCCAGTCATGAGCTGAACTCTATCGGGGTCGTTTGACTTGTCGGACGACTCACCGGAGACCACGAAAGACCGCAAACGAACCACTAGATCTTGACACTGCGTGGTCGTCAAGGCGTTCGAAGAGAAGGATAGAGGCACCTAGTCGACCAAGTCGACCTTCGTAAAGAGCCACAATAATGGCGGAGTTCAGACGTAGGCGGACCTGGTTGCTCTCGACAAAGGTAAGTATGAATATCTGAGCTGTAAGCGACTTACCCTCTGCTGTGTGGAGGCCGTGGTAGAATCGGTGCGCGACGAGTTGGTCGGTTGATGATGGTAAGTAGCCATTCTTGTCGCGCTTCAGTGGAGGCGAAGCAGCAAATCGGGATGCGTCGATTCCGTGCAGAGGTGAAGGGATGGTGGCGTGAGACTAGAATAGAGCCGGCTGGTCCCACGACTGGTTCGAAGGGGCCGAGAATACCAGGCCACTGGGGAACGGTGTAGCTGGCGATCCCTGTGTAGTTTTCATGGCGTCGACCTGGGCTCGGAGGTGTCGTGGTGCTGTTCGCGGACAGGAACCCTTGAAGGTCAAAGCTGTGCGTCGAGTCGTTTGACGGAGATGGGGTGGCATCCGGTAGCACCGATGGCGTGGCCGGGCTGGCATTCGCTCGTTGCTTCTTGCGCGGGCGCTGTATGGTCGAAGAACCTCTCGTGGTTGAGATGGCAGAAAGTGGCGCTGGAGCTTCAGTTGCAGAGCTGTTGGGTTGGGTTCTAGCCGAGATGCGGGAGCTGCGGCGGCTGTTGTCTGTCGATGGCGCCGGTACGGCACGCTGTCCGGAACTGGTTGGACGACTGCGCGGGGGCATTTTCGACGTTGGAGGCACTTCGACGCTGGTAACACTTGGGTTTGCTTGCTCGCGTGGAAAACCCGAAGTGAGATGTGCTGAACGGAGAGAGCGTAGAATAAGAACCGAGGAACCTTCGCTCGCAGCCAAAAGCTAAATTTCCGTTTCTGGAAATAGGCATTCTCGTAGTGTGTGCTAACACGTACACTCCGATGAGTCTAAGAACATTCAATGTGCTTCTTGAAGCGAAGTGCGATGCACACGCCCAGGATGGGGTAGGTTATATACAGCTGATTCCTCAAACGTGGCAACTGATATATTTGGTTGAGCAGTTTGGTTTCGCCCCAATTCATCACATCTTGTCAAGGCCAGTCAGTGAATTTACCCTCTTTTTTCTCCAAGCGCTTCTCCGGCATGGTGTCACATGGGATTCGAAATGCGACACGCTCAAGTTACATCCTAAGCAAGTTATCGCTGTCGGCTCCCTACGACTGTGTGTGAAACAATGGGAAGCAGACCTCAAGCAGCAGCGACAGTTCACCATGATCCCCATTGGCATCATCTTGCAGGAGCCGAAGAATACTAAGATTTATATCGAAAATCTCATGGACGCAGAGGTCACTTACCGCCGCCAAGTCTGCGTCGTCGGTCCAAGTAACTGGGGTAAAACGAGCCTGATCAAATCTTTGCTGGAGAAGAAGTCGTGTCTCGAGCATCACGAGAATCGCACTATCGCAATTGACCACTTCAACTATGACTTTGAAGAGCCGCCGACTACTCTGGAGTTGAAGGTGAAACGCCACAAGTCACGTTTTGGGACTTTGCCGGGCAAGAAGCGTATGACGCGTCCCACACCCCTTTCTTCTCAGCTAAGACACTTTGCTTTGTCTGCATCGATATCCAAGCATACTCGCTTTCACTTGCGCTAGCAAAGTTGAGGGCTTTCAAAGATGAAGAATTAGACGAGTCGTTGATGGACGAGTTCGTACACAAAAAGATCCTGAAGTGGCTCCGCATAATTTGGCGTCATCCAGAAGCTGAAATTGTGCATATTGGAACCAAGCGGGACAAGGTTGAAAAGAGTGGAAGGTGGACAAAAGCTGTCGAAGATGACCTCAAGAAGCGACTCGTTAAGCTCGCGAAGACCTCAAAAGAAGCCACAGTGGAGAGAAATGCGCGAGATTTGTCGAAGATGCAGTGGATGAAAGTCAGCTGTGTGAACGAGGATACAGCTTTACAGGCGAGCAGAAATATCCAAGGTTGTGTGACGAAGTCTAACCGCAGTTTCGCGCTGCCAAAGACATATACAGATATTCTCGCGAAGATACTGAGCATGCGGGAGCAGTTTTCTCGTTTTGGGCGCGCTGGCGTCAGGAAAATGTTCCCAACCCTCAGTGTCCTGCATAATGCGCTGCGATCCGAGCTGCCAACTTTACAAAGGGATCTTTTCACTGCTGTGCTCGACACACTCCACGAATTGGGCGATATACTGTGGTACAAGAACATGCGGTTTTTCGAGGAGACGGTTATTTTGCATCCGCGTCTGCTGATTGACTTCATCCGGGAGATCTTCAATCACAATCATTGCGTGGAAGAGATCTCCCACGCAAATCTCAAGAGACTGCCTCAGTGGCGTGACATCGATGGCGATCAACGCCTTCTTCTGACAATGAAGTTGCTGTTGTTCGAATTTGGTCTTGTCTATCCCACTAATGGGGAGATGGAATGGAATTCCGACCTCATCGTTCCGGCGTATTGGAAGTCCAAGACGCCAGCCAGTCTCCTTTTCATCGAAAATTTAGACATCGACGAAGAATCGAAAGTTCGGGTTCGCTGGGAATACCACTTCGAAGATATCTTTCCAGAACCAATGTTCGATCAGCTCGTGGTGAAAAGCAATCACCCCACGTTGAAACGAACGATTGGGCCAGACTGGATCATGTACAAAGTGCCTAAGCAGTACGCGTGCCTCATCATCGTAACACGTGGTAATGGGTCGAACGAGCGAATATTGCTACTCGAGGCTCTTGCAGCTGATTCTGCGGATGCGATGGTGTGGAGAATCTTCAGGCACCTGTGCACGTCACTCGAGAAAGTCTTGGCAAAGTTAGAGGTACGCTCCGTCTTTCGCTACGCACTCGATGATGAAGGAGACAAGAGGGATCTAGACCGCGTCGTGCGTGATGTGACCACCGGGTGCTCTTGGCTTCCACCAGATCTGTCCTGGTGCGTTGAATTACGCTCCCGAACTCCCATTTAGTACAAGATATCTACGAATCTGACGCACGGTGAACAAGTTTGCAACCACTAACGTTAGCGACTTCGTAGCACATATTGACGCTGGTCCATCAGCACCAGAGATTACAAATGCTATTTATATTGGTGGTCGTGGGCAATTATGCTTGCTAGACCTTTCACATCTGTCGGCAATAGGTCAGCAGTCCAAAGCGTTCAGTCAAGTTCCTGTCTTCTATTCGATAGAACACAGACGGTTTGGTCCATTTTGAGCTTTACTCGATTGTCTGTCAGAAAGTACTCGGGAATCGTCTGCGTCCGGCTTGTCATCACATCTGGCGATATTCGCATGTGAGTTTAATGAAAGCTTCCCGTCGACCGCTGTGCAGATGTTGCACGTTTGTCGGACTTGAAGGTACCCAGCACTTCGCGGCAACATAGCGCGTGTGAAAGGAAAGGCCTCTGCCCATCAGAGTGTAGAAGTGACAGCTCAGGCGGCGGAGCCCGGAACGGATTTGCAGGCTCAAACGCAGACCACACGCCCTGTACAGTGCCGACTCAGGAACGAAACGGCTCCTTCGGTGGCTGCAGATTACCTCCCAGTCAAATATCAGTTCTAACGCGAAGGGACGAAGAGTAACCGCTCGATGTTGTGCCTTCGAGTACAGATAACGACGGATTTACCGCGGTCAAATGTTCCCAAATTTCTATACAAATCCAAGTCAAAATGTAGAAAAAGTACCCGCGTTAAAATACGTCGTTATCTGTAGCTTGACACCAATGTCTGGTATTCGTAAACCCATAGATTGTCCCACGAGGAGAACCCGTCACTTGATAATCACGTACACTCTGCTCCCGTGAGGAAGCTAGTTTCTTCCATGGGCTCATCCACTTACTTGGCTTGACGACCCACAATAAACTTTACAAGTGCACGTTGTTGGAGGTCAGGAACCTCACCGCTGCAAAACTCAAGATTATGCTCATCGGCTGAGCTTGTAGGTAATTGCTGGAAGGATGAGGCATTCTGTCCACAGATGAGCTCCTCGGCGTGGCAAAAAGGCGACTGTGGTCATCTCGCTGATACGGTATCCACGCTTCCTTCTCTTCGGCCTGATGCTGCTCCTCCCAGCACTCGGAGCCTGACCGGAGCATCCTCACTTCAACCTCTACAAACGGATAAGATATGAGCCGTCTCAGCGTCTACCGTCGCGTCTGGGTATTTGGTAACTGTCAAAACACATATGTAGCCATCCTGTGGGGAACGGCTCTCTGTGGGTCTGGCGACTAGCAGCCACCGCTCCTCACCAGTAGATGCTCTGGCTCTGGAAGTGACTGCACCGTCCGCCACATTCCTTAAAGTTGTAACTGCCATGCCGATGGCTGGCACCAGACGACGAGAATCCACCATCAACCTGCTTTGCTTACCATCGCGTCCGGCTCTCACGCGCCTCATTCGTCTGCTCGTGAATAGCAAGCGTGGCGTGGCCGTCACCAGAGTAGAGCGCCATGTCAGTAGGATTTTACAACTCAGCATAGCCAGCACGAGGCTGCACTGCCAGCCAGTCGCTTGAGAGCCAGGAAACCTGTCGTCTATGCACATCCCGAGCCACCCAGCGCCTCCCGTGGAATCAATTCCAACACCGCTGACTGTTCGCTACACTGGCCGCAGATCCAGTACCCAAGGACCCGTCTGCAATCGGTGCTTCAAGGGATTTGAGGCCGTTTGAGCTCACACGTCGAGCGACAGGGATACTCATTAAGATTTTTCCCGCTCGGCACATCCCAACTGGGAGGGTTCCATCCCTGGTCCTTCTCCGATCACAAAATCTTGCCTGCACACCTACCAACTACCTTCTCGGTATCTGAAGAATGTTGCCTTTGATGAACTTCGGAATGGCTTGTGCGCCTGTCGTTACAGCAATCCCAAATTCATCTTCAACGACTTCAGCCTCTCAACGCCGATAAAGTGATTGGTCTCGGCTCTTCCTTCCAACGTTAACTACCAAGTTTGGCACGAATCAGTACCTCTACGAATTGATATGTATTCATCACAACCATCTCAGGAGTGGAACGGCTGAAATCAGAGCATCCCACGGCTGAGGCACTGTCTCTCGGGTGCGGCCACAAGAACTGAAATCTTGGGACTGAAACGGCCGCACTTCTGGCGGGCACCAGTCCCACCAATAATGCGATTCCCACGTAGCGGGGACGCTTCTGGCTCTCTCTCTCTCTCTCTCTCTCGTTCGCTCGGAATGTTTCCTTCAGCTACAGGGACTACCCAAGCCGGACAGCGAAGCTCGACAGGCGCAACGATGATGCGTTCGATTGACTCCTTCAGCTAGACTTCGAGTCAACACCCGTGCGGTGAGTACAGAGGGTGGCCCATCGTCTGCCCTTGCTTCTGTGGATCCCAGTTCCAAAAGGATGGCCGCAGAGCACGCAACAACCAAAACTTGACAGTATCAACTACTACTTCAGTTCACAACTCCACGGACACTCTAGGATAACGGGTCAAGGTTGCTCATTTGGAAATCTACAACCAACCAAGCAACCGACACCAAGCAACGATCAAGACAGTATGTCTGCATCACCTGTGAGCCTGGCGAGCGCTGATGGGGCGAAGGAAACAATCGATGGCGCTGATATGTGGTCAACGTGCCGTGGCATGACACTGAGAGGCATGAGATGCGCGATCCGCTGGGACTTGAACGAAAGTGGTCTCTGCAAGTACCATCAAAACCAAACCCCTCGATACTTTGGACGCTGCAGTAACGGCGAGCGCTGCAAATCTAAAGACGTCGACCGGAATGGGCTCTGCGAGGAGCACCAAGTTTCCAAAAGTGAAGGATCTGAGCGGTCGATTCCAATCGAACTTCGCGGAAACTACTGAAGATCTTTGCCTGCGTTGTGGTCCGTGACGTACGAGAAGTCGAGAGACCAACTCGTGCTTCGTGTGTTCAGCGACGTGTCAAGACAGTGTTTCCATGATCCCATTGAGATCAAGTGTTCAGGGTGGGCGAATTGGGGTCGAGTGAGGCGGACGGCACTTCAAGGATTCTATCATCTCGCCGGCCTGTTGCCATGTCTCGGATCGCTTGCACAGGCAGGGACACAAGGTACGCGGTGAGCTACTCTCATCTTGGAGACCCTGTTCTCAACGGCTAAATACTGTTGCGTATAGGTGGACTCAACCGATGCAGCTACGCAAATGAAATTGATCGATGCATTGCGAAGCTGGGTATTAAAAATGGCGGCTTATACTGCAGCGAGGGTGACTTCTGCTCGAATCAAGGCTCCGAAGATTTGGCAACATTGAAGACGCTTCTCAAGTGCTGGAATCCCACTTTCGAATTGGCTCGTGATGACATTCAGCGTGTGTTCAACCTCGTGCTTGTGGACGGCAAGGACGGCTACCCTCTCTGGGTGTCATTGAAAGAAACAACAACGGCGAAACAGAAGCTTCCAGCACCCAAACCCGAACCAACCGCGGGTTTGTACTTCGAAAACGTTACTTACTACAAGTTGAACAAGCCCAATGCGACGATAACCTGGGAGCTCCTTGACAAAACCAAGTCCGTGACCAATACTGGACACGCAGTGCGTGGGCAGAATTTGCTATCCGAAGTCACCTGCACGGATCTCCAAAGTTGCAATCTCAAGGTTTGTGTGAACGGGAATGATCAAGAGTAAGTATCGCTAGTTTGGCGTCTACCTGAGCTAGAGACTCATACAAGCGAGTGTGTGTTTTGTAGTCAAACCGTGATCGTCCCAGTGAAGGACCTCCAACATTGCTACAAGCTCAGAATCACCAGATTCCTCTGTGTCTACATTCGAGCCGATTCGACGGCCTAGCTGAGGTTTTGTGCCTACGACTGTCGATTATTGATAGGCCTTTGAGTCTCTTACATGTACGTGCTGTTCTCGGCAACATCCCAATTGCCCCTGTTCTTACACAAAATTGCTCGGGGGGAGATGAGTCGACTTTCTCGTATCTCCACCAGGAACAACATTTCACTCATCAGAGATTTTCGCCATGTCTGCTTGAGGGGAGAGTTGCAGGTTAGCATGAGTCCAACGTGCAGAGGGTTGCATGAACCCATTCACGATGGAATCAGCAGCCGCCTGGGCGAGGTGGAATGGTCTGCTCTAATGAGGGATCTGAAGTCATCCACCGAGGCCGGTGCCTCATACCTAAATCTTCCACTAGTAGTAAGCAACGAATCAGGATCGCGAAGTTCCCGCGGAAGATGACCAACCCGCGAAGCAGCAAGCCATCCAGCCGTTTGTACGATCCTGAACGGCAGCAGGCGACGATCAACAACTTCAACAAGAAAGACAATATTGGCCAGGAATTTGCAACAGCAGTGTGTCCCGGCTCCAAGAGAGACGGCAATCCGTGTGGCTGGTACACGGAACTCGATTCCAACCGATACTGCAAGCACCACGCCAGCCAAGCAGGTTCAATATGGTACTAGTTTTGTACTATGTAAGCCCTTCAACAGTATGGTATGAAGTTTTGATACAGCACGGTTCCCCTCCTGCGTTCTTGTGGTGCATTGGCCGGTACAGTAGAGATTGTTGGTATCTTCTTGCTCTTCGTCATGCCGGTCGTTGATCGCACCGGACCTACGCGCCTGACTAAATACTTGCCTGATACTCAAGTGCAGTGTACACTGTGCAATGTTCAACGATCAGCATGCGCACAAAGAACTTTGGGGCCGTGATTTCCCGTGCGCCTGTCGCTACCTCCCATCTTCCGCGCTCCAGCTCATCATCAGTCTTCCCTCTAAGACTCGATGCTGAGTTGTGCTAGTCAGACAAGTCTGACATCATCAGATATCAGCTCGACTTGAATCATGACCTCTTCGAGTTTATACGAATCCATCGACTGGGCAGCAGGTACGGAGCGGCTTTTTGATGTCTATCGTGTTACACGATAGACATGTGTTACACGATAGACATCAGAAAGCCGCTCCGTACCTGCTGACGGACGAGTCGCACTTCTACTGTACGTGAATAGGGCCAGCACGTAAACCACTTGATTGGGGTTGGCACCCACCCCAGTGTGACTAGCGTAAACAGACTAAATCAAACAAAATCATACTTAATAAACTTGATTGTGATTGGCGAGTGGGGCCGCCACTCGCCAATCACAATCTTGCAGCTAGTCTAGCTGCAAGAGAGCTTCACACCAAACCTCTTCGTTCATGACGTTGCTGTAGCCATTGGAAGCCACCGCGATGAGGTACCACAGCTGACTGGGCACTTATTTTGCAAAGCTTCCTACTGAATAGGTATCAAGTTGGAGCGAGCTCGAAACCGTTGGGCACTGCTTGGCCAGGTGAAGAGAACCCTAACCCAAACACTCTGTACTACTGCATGGCGAACGACATCCAAGCAAACGCCTGGGGCACTGACTGCATTAGGTTACCTGCGCAACATAGTTGAAGTTTGAGGTTTGATGACCACATGTGGGCGCAACACGAATCCTCCCTGGGTTCCGTCACTTCGTGTAGACACCTAGATATCAGCGCCAGGTGCCATTGAGCATCTCCAGGAGAAGAAAGGACACTTGCATGACTACCACCTCATTGGATGGATTGCCAATCTATGGGACCTCCATGGATTCAGGGTCCTCAAAAAAGGCCTGCATGGATTGGCAATTCACTCAATGAGGCGGTATGTAGACACGAGTCTCATGATGGGACCCGTGATGATGATGAAGGTGAAGTCTATTGAGTTCTTAAGAATTCATGATGGGACCCGTGCTTTACCCATCGCCGATGAGTTTCAAACGAGTCATACTGTACAATCTTTCAGAGAGCCCAATCAGCGCTGGCTCGAGTTGACCAAGTAGTCGACGCCATAGCCAAGGAAGAAAGCGATTCTCGGGCAGCTACCACAGGTCTCCCATTTCGAAATCTGCCACCGACCAAGCACCCACCGCCCTCTCCGTCAAGAATGACCTGCCGCGGAACAAAACCCAACGGAGAGAAATGTGGCTGGGTCTCTCCTCTCGACCAGAACGGATTCTGTTTCCACCACGCAAAACAAGTGCATTCACCGAAGGTGTCGGCGAGGATTTGTCGTGGGAAACGGCTTGATGGTGAAAACTGTGGATGGACTTCCCCGCTCAATGCTAATGGTTACTGCGATCATCACAAGGACCAAGCGATAGAAGCTGACACGGACAACGGCACTAGCAGCGACGATGGAAGTTACCAAGGGGACTCACCGGCTCGTACACCAGGAGCAAAACGCCATATCCCCGTATCGCCAGCTTCCGATAGCTCCAACGGCGGCAATGTCGCCATTACATTGAAGAGGTGCCGTGGCACAACACACACTCAGGGGTGTTCGATGCGCGATCTACTGGGATCTTAACGCAAAAGGCCTCTGCATGTACCACGAGAAACAGACTCCCCGGTGCATTTCGATCTGTAGCAACGGTGGTCGGTGTGACGCAGCCGACGTCGACGAGGATGGATACTGTCCAAGTCATACATCAACACTCAATGACACGAGAGAGACCGCCAGCCGACAAGAAGTTGATCCTGCAGCAGACGAAGTGCTTAAGGAACTGAAGACGGATTATGCAACATCCCTGCCTGCGATATGGTCTGTCAGGCACGACAAACTGGCAGACAAGCTTGTGCTCTGCATGTTCAGCGAAGTGTCTCGAGAATGCTACCACAAGCCCATTGAGGTGAAGTGTTCAGGGCGGGCGAACTGGAGGAAGGTGACACATTTGGCATTGAAGTGCTTGCAGCACCTTGGTGGGCAAGTGCCGTTCGTTGGTTCGCTTCTACAAGCCGGACTCCAAGGTGAGTAGGTCATGCGTCCACTGGTAGCGTCTATTCTGATTGTATATCTACATTTTGGTGTAGAGGGACTTGAAAGGCACAGCTATGCGAAAGAACTCAGCCAACTCGTGGAGGGGATGAAGATTGAGAAAGGTGGTTTGTATCATGCAGAAGGAGACTTGTGTTCGATGCAAGATTTTGCCGACAGATGCGTCTTGGAGAAGCTTCTCGAAATCTACGACCCAAAGTTCAAAGCGTCACATATCACAACGTATTGTAGCCTCGTGTGCACACGCGACAAGGAAGGTTCTCCGATTTGGGTGCACCGAGACGAAGTCCATAACGACAACCTCTTTCGGGCGCCAAAGCCAGTGCAACAACTCGCGTTAGTTTTTGACCGTGTGACTAACCTGAAGAAGAAAAGAACGACCAACGTGAAATTTCAATGGGAACTTCAACGCGAGTCTCAGACGATCGAGGAAGGCTCGATGAACATCGGAGAGGTGCATCTATTCACGAAATCCAACTGCAAGGTTATCAATGAGTGCTCTCTTCGCATCATTGTACATGGGGTCGAGGATGAGTGAGTGTGCCCGAAGAACACGCTTGCATTGCAGATACTGACATGGCTGACCTATCTTCCGACAGAGCGATTGAGCTGAAGGCTTTGTCCGCGAGCTTCAACAGAGCGCGAAACTGAAAATCAATACTCTCAGGAGTGTACACGTTTGCATCAGCGCCGTAGTTTAGATAGCGTCTTGGGTTGGTGACCGCACCGCAGCTTGCGCATGATACATAATTAGTGGTAGTATGACAGCGATATTCATATCGATTGGAACAATTCAATTGAACGCGCATATTACAAGATACTACATCCCACAATGAGTTGTAGACGGGTTAGGCTCATCTCGCAGACTCTCCAAATCTGTATGTCCGCATCGGATCTCATTCGTCATACACAGACATTGGACGAGCCGTTCTGACGACCCAACGAGCGCGAAGCGACTCTTGATCTTAGCCGGCAACTCGCCGCCAAAGATCAAGAGACCCACCATATAACTCCGTGGGCAATTTCATTGAGGCACGCCAACAAGATGTCGAGCTTTACTGTCTGAGCTAAAGAGCAGGTAATACTACGGTATATATAGCTGGACTTTTCATTTACGTATCCGATGGAGCTTAACTGTTCTGGACTTGTAGGTTCTGCTTCTTTATCTATCATTTGATTTCTTTGTCTCGTGGGCGACAACGGCGCTTGTCGGCATCAAACCTCGTATCTTACGAGATAATGCGCCATGCCTCTGGACATCGAGTATCTTCGTGTGGCTCACACGCCTCACATACAACTCAAACTCG
Source organism: Pythium scleroteichum (assembly GCA_023335855.1). Taxonomy (NCBI): domain Eukaryota; phylum Oomycota; class Peronosporomycetes; order Pythiales; family Pythiaceae; genus Pythium; species Pythium scleroteichum. The sequence continues at coordinate 30,352 of JAADVR010000099.1, forward strand.
AGTAAGTGTAGAGCTCACAGAATCCGTTCGCATCGACGTCCCAGTTTCGACGGCACCGATTTCCCTACTTTGTTTTGCCAGCGCACTGTAACTTCGGAGGCTGATCACCCGAACTAGGTGAGCGAGGAGTACGACCAGCCTGATAAGCATGGAGAGTACAATACCCGCTAGCGTTGGCATCCCAACCCCGGCGGCACTGCTTGCCAGTTTCGTGATCCCCTTGCATTGCTGCTGCGGAGAATCATCGGCATCTCCCTGATCTCCGTCCACTTCGTTGTCACTCTCGGTGTTATGCGCAGGTGATCCAACAGAGTTCGTCTCTCCATCTACTTGAAGCAGAGGTCTTGTGGGCTTGGCAAACCCGTGCTTGTTGACAGACTTGGTCTCGGCGCAGCGACTTCCATCTTCGTCCACCCCGTGGCATTGGGCTACTTGGCCGTTGCGATACTTGCAAAGAGTCCTGTCGTTGAGTTTCGAGTTGATCTTGCAGCGTGAGCCCTCCTTGGTAGTCCCACGGCATTGAAGAGTCATAACTGACGTGGTTGTAGTCGTTTGTGAGTTTGACCATCACTTGTAGAATAAATAAGAGAGGCCTTGACGAGGGGCCATTTCCTTGCCGCCGGTAACGAACCGGTGGGCCACCTTGAGACCTCTGCTCAGCAATCGTCCAGTTCAGAGAGACACGGATGCGTCTTTCCCGGGCGCCTGTCGCCTTCCCAATGGGAAGGCGATGGGAAGTTTCCATCTTGGAAGCACAAGCACAAGCCCAACCGCGACCACACTTCACTCTCTGAAACTTGATGCATCTTGCGGTAGTCGTCACATCTGACGATGTATCAGAAGTGAGTCAGTATCGACTCATTACCTCTCAAAATCCATGTGGCGATTGCTGATCAACCAACCAACTCTCCAGGCAGCGTAATGCACGCGACAAGGTCAACCCTCGCGTTATGAGAGTAGAGACGTGAGGATTGAGCTGATTTGGACCGTTCCAATGGAACGGTCCAAATTATCGGCAATGGAGCGGTTCCATTGCCGACCACACGCATACAGGAGGAGCGAAACGCCTGATTTTGTGGTCCACAGACACCTCAAAATGGGTTCTATGCATGTACAGTCACTGGGTGTTTGCACATTCTCCCTCCTCTAGACTCTCCGCTTGGCGTTATCCCACCCAGCGAGCATAGGTTGCCACTCAAGACTTCAACCTCTACAAATCGATACTCGCAATTGCCGTCAGAAATATCAGCAACATTCATGCTGCAATTGTTTCTGATACTCTAAGATATCCATCTCAAAGTCAGACATGTGGAATGGAATGGCTCTCATTGGTCGCTGTGGTGACCTATACGGTCCTGGGATGTGACGATGAGCAAATCCGTGGCTCCGCACAGCACTGCCCCCCCCCCGCACACGTAAATCTTGCAAATGAAAGCGTCATGCTTCGGCCATCATCACGTAAGAAGTCGAAAAAAGCCCAGCTATTAGGATATACAAGCACATAGACTTTATCATCATCATCATCATGTTACGGCCATGTTCGCATGAAGGGGCAGCTGAAGTTCGCAGACGTTCACGCAGAACTAATTGGACTTCAAGTGGGATTTACCATTGTCCAGAGAGACAGGGACGGATCCTGCTTGCGCCTGTCGTCTTCCCATCCTGAGGGAATGGAAATCAATTGACCTACTGTATCCTGTACGCGACCACCGCATCCTCTAAGAGGATGCAAATACATCCCACGACTGATTGTAAGTCAGACTGACTCATGTCAGAATCTCTACAAATTCGTATGACCGCGTTGGGACTCACTTTTCGGCGAAAGATTGTCAGAGAGCCGCTTCAGCGGCCTGACGGGCACTAAGCCATCGCCCTTCACGTACAACGGGTCACGCTGGGTGAAGCTGGTCCTGATGTCACACGAGGCGATGTGTGTTGGGTTGGTTCCGTGGATATCAAGTCTCATTCGATAGTTCTTCCCGCTACAGTGTCCGGTCCAACTGTCCTCCTCTAAAGGACAGATGTGGCCGACCACGAGAGACCACAATAATTTTTTTTTGAAAACGATGCACGTGGAGGTTTCAATGCACAGGGCTTCGCAGCATTAACTCTGCGACCATGGTATGCTGGGGATAGCTCGATTTAGCACCTTTGTGCTTCACTGAAAATGAGCCAAGCCCAATCGGACAGTAACGGCACCCACCACTTCTCCATCAACCCGCTGGTGAGAGACAAATCTCACTCTATGAGAGGCTTCACGATGGCGGCTTTGAAGCCACCTCTCGGGCAACTCCCGCTGATTTGTGGCTCCGGGTACCTCGACCTGAGTTCCCTCATCCCTGCTTTTACAACAAGTGACTATAGATGAGAAAGAAACCTATTAAATTTGGGAGGCTTTGAGTTAAGTCAACCTCTATTTCAAGTTGATCACACTAGGGAGACCCTATCACGCATCAGAGGCCTTCCGCCCATCTACACAGCAAAACACACAGAACCTTGTCGATCCTCCCACGATAGCCATCGAGACAAACGTTTTACTCTCATACGCGTTCTTCAGCAGACTGACCAGCTCATTTCAAAATCTTCCACAACCAACAAGCAACTCAGTCACCGCTCAGAAACCCACAAGCATGCCCAACCAACAATCAACATGCCGCGGCATCACGAAGAAGGGCAAGCCGTGCGGCTATTTCACAGATCTCGACCGCAACGGATACTGCCACCACCACGGCGATCAAGCGAGGTCTGCCGGTCCTGCCAGCCCCGCGACTTCGGTCGGGTCTGTGAGCCCAGGGAGTGCACCGAGCGCTGCAAGCGACGCGGCTGGCGGGACGTTTGGCGAGACGTGCCGCGGCATCACGAAGAAGGGCAAGCTGTGCGGTCAGAGAGTTGGACTTAACGCCGTTGGCCTCTGTCACCACCACAACGCTATGGGCACTCTGAACCCTACCTATCCTCCTTTGTGGACTGCGACTCATGAGACGGAGAGTCAGAAGCTCATCATATCGATCTTAAGTGAGTGGTCGCATAGGGCCTTCCACGATCCGATTGAAATCCAGTTCTTAGAATGGGCCAACTTCAACGAGGGGAAGATAATCGCAGTGGAAGTCGTGGAAGCCGTCGCTTGCAGCCCGGTCCAGAAACTCACTGCAGGTGAGTTCATGAACTCGCCGTTTGGTTGGGATGTTCACATTGACTGATAAACTAATTCCCGATTCCAGCAATGAAAAAAAGGCAGAGTATACGAACAAAGTGACTGAGTGTCTTGAGAAGATGGGGCGTACTGTTCGAGCGAAGACTGTTTGTCCGAACAGGCCTACAAGGACAGAGAAATCTTCGAACGGGTTTTGAAGCTCCACCAACCGGAGTTTGACATCAAGCACATCTCGAATCTCTGTGGTCTCTAAGTCCACTCCGACGAGCGCGGTGATCCGATACGGGTGACGCAGGACGAAGCTAATGCACATGGGGATGCTCTGATTCGAGGAGGTGGCGTGTCGACCGTGGCTGAAGTCGCAGAAGCCACGTTGGTGTTGGTGTTCAGCAATGTGAAAGGCAAGTCCGGGCTGAAGAAGACGGACCACATCTCGATAAGTTGGAGCGTGATTGCTGCCGACGGCAAGCCGGCACACAGCGGAACCGCGAGTGTAGATGAGGAGTGCAAGTTGCCGAAGCTCACGGAATCGGAGATCACCAGTTCTGGACTCAGTTTGTCCATTCACAAAAACAGCAAGTGGGTGATATTGAATAGCTGGCTCTGTATCGCTCTACTGACTTTTACGAGTTTGCTGACATGCTATTTGGGAGCTCAAAAGGGACTCCGTTGAGTGAACTGCTGGCTTCGACAGAGCCAATCGTTTCGGTGGGGATATTGCGCTCAGTGCACGTGAGAGTTACAAGGCTATGACGATGAGTCAAGATGATGCACGATTGGTTACAATACGTCAATCGTCAATGACGACGATGATGATGAAATGAAAAGTCGATGACTGTTCTTGGCTGGTTAAATCTCCGGAAATCAGGAGGTCCCATTGACTACAACATGGTCGAATATTCTAGTACGTAGGTGCTGCTGTTTGTGCCTCGCCGATGGCCGCCCGTGGCGCCTGTAAACCGTGCGCGCGAACTTCGTCGACCTTGCGCTTGACTATCATGAGCAACGCGGAGCTCGTGCCGACGAGCCAGATCGACAAAATGAAGAGAATGTAGCTCACAGCCACGGAGCCGTAGGTTTGGCCGCTGTAGTTGCCCATGGTCACCGAGATGAAGATCTCTCCCATGCCGCATCCAAAGGCGATCAGTGATGACACGCGGCGGATGAGCAGCTCGTTGATCACGGTCGTGAGGCAGTGGATGCTGAGCGTGAAGAGTGGCGCGAGTGCGAACGCGAAGACGACGAGGCACGAAACGAATGTCCCAAAGCCAGCCTCATCGCCGAACGAGCTCATCCTGCAGATGGTCGAGAGTGCGTAATTAAATACGCTTGAAGTTTGTGTTTCAAGGAGAGATGCCAGCTTTAACAAAGAGAGAGAGAGAGAGAGAGAGATTAGGAAGCCCTACCAAAGCACATTTCCGAGGTAGCTTCAATTTACAAATTTATCACAATTCCAGATCGATCAATATACGACGGTCCCATTTCCTCCCGCACACAAAATCATGAATGTGTTCTGTAACAAAAGTATCTGACATATCGTACTTAACCGCGTCACCTCGCTACCCCTTCCACTCTCGCCGATCATCCTCTGCCGCAGTCACTTCATTCGGAGCCGGGGCGAGAACGAAAATCCCGCAGCTCCGTTCTCGATGCCCAGCCACTCGACGTCGTCCGCCGGGTCCGCGCGCGGCTCGCGGCGGCCGCAGCACCCGCAGCCGCACGGCCGCCGCGCGTCCACACTGAGCACGCTCTCGACCACAAGCCTCACGTCGGACGCGTCCACCCGCGCTGCAGCGTCCGCATCCGCCGCGGGGCTCCACCGTCCGCGGTCGCCCGTCCACCGCGACGAGACCACGTCGCTTCTCCACACGGTCAACGTCAGTGGCGACTTCACGGGCTACGAGGAAGACGACGCGCAGTTCTTCGAGCTGCAGCTCTTCGCCTACCGCATGATCTACGTCTTCCAGGGCGCGTTTCTCGGGCTCATCGGGCCGTCGCTGAGCTATTTCTCCAAGCTCGCGATGGACACGAGCGGGCTCCACAGCCCCGTGTCCAGCTTCGGTCCGATCTTCGCGGCCCACGGCGGCGCCGCGCTCGTCATGTCGTTCATGAGCGAATTGGTGCTGAACGTGGCCATCGAGATGGACATCATGAAGAACATCATGGTCGGCCTGCTCTTCTGCGCCGGCGCCTGGTACGCGTGTCTCGCGCCGGTCGCAGCGGCCACGGGCAATCTGGGCGTCAGCATTTACTTCATCGCCAAGGGATTCTGGACCGCGCTCATGAACATCTCGTACGTTCGGAGATTGGACCCAATGGATAGGGAGGGCTTGGTGCTGATGGTGGCTGTGAGGGGGGTTGTAGGCTGAATCGATGCGTGCTGTGGGTTGCGGCGCGAGACCGCCAGCGCGCGGCGATGGGCGAGTCGATCAAACTGGGAAGAGAGCTCGTGACGTCCATGAACTTTGCGTACGGCTTCGGCATGGTGCTTGGGCCCATGATCGCCTGCGTGCTGAACGAGTTCCAGATCGAGCTTTGCTACGCGTACTATGGACTTGGCATCGCGCAGATCATCCCCGCAGTGATTATCGCCATGACGGCGTCGCCCAAGCCCATCTACGGACGCGACCAGAACGAAACGATCCTCGGCTTTGAAGACCCGACGCGGCGCGTGCCGACCGTACCCAGCCCGATCGTCGGCGGAGTCTTCCTCCATGCGCGCCACGTGGTCAAGTCAGCGAACCTCAACCCAGACACGTACGACCCGCTCAACAACTTGATTATCTTGCTCGTGACCATCAACGCGACAGTGCTCTTCGGTATTCAACTCGGTCTCGCGGCGTTCCTCTTCGACTACATCGGCCATGTGCTCAGTGTCGCGCCGCATTCGTTGGATCACGAGGACATTTTCGTCTGGGGTTGCGTGATGATGATGCTCTTCTGGGGATCGCTCTGGCTCTCGTATCTCTTCTTCTCCAACTACCGCTTCCACGAGAACAACATGTACTCGATCTGCGTGCTCTCAGTTGTCTGCATGATGAGCTCGTTCGGCATTCTCTTCGCCGATGAGGCTGGTTTTGGGACATTCGTTTCGTGCCTCGTTGTCTTCGCCTTTGCACTCGCGCCACTCTTCACGCTCAGCATCCACTGCCTCACGACCGTGATCAACGAGCTGCTCATCCGTCGTGTGTCTTCACTGATCGTCTTTGGATGTGGCATGGGCGAGATCTTCATCCCGGTGACCATGGGCTTCTTCATGGGCAACTACAGCGGCCAAACCTACGGCTCCGTGGCTGTGAGCTACATTCTCTTCATTTTGTCGATCTGGCTCGTCGGCACGAGCTCCGCGTTGCTCATGATGGTCAAGCGCAAAGTCGACGAAGTTCGCGCGACACGAGGCGATGGTGGGATTACTGTTGCGCGGCTAACAGGCGCCACGGGCGGCCATCGGCGAGGCACAAACAGCAGCACGTACTAGAGTCTTCGATCTCAACATTTGCCTCTGGAAATCTCGATTTTGCCTGTTGTCAATTTGTCAATCTGTATGTGTGAAAGTGAGTTGAATGCCGATCATCAGCAAGGGAAGATCGGCATTTAACTCATTTTTGGCGAGTCTCGAATGGCCTGGGCTCAATTAACGCTCTAGACACAAGTCGAGTTCACCGCTTCGAGATCGTGCACAATCGCTGTGACGTAGCGAAGGCTTGTTGTGGCTCGTCGCGATGGATAGGTTCAATTCAGACTTGGTGAGCGTCTTGTGATGTACATCCAAAGCAAACAAGCCATCGCGAACTTAAACAAGACACCCTCTGAGGCTACAATCCTCACTCCACGCACGCTACCCTCTGTGAGGACCTACCGCTGCTTTGAACACGCAACTTTCCGGCCGACCTTTCTTAAGACTCGCGGGCGTGTAGATGAAATGATCTCGAACAGGTCACCTGGCCAGTTTAGCACGGATACGTTTGCATCATTCTACAACCTTCTGAGAACCGCAGCAGCGTCTGCCAGACCTGCAACTTCAAGAGAATCTTTGCCCCTCCAGCTGTACGGTACTGACGCATTTGCGTGGGCCCCGCGGACTGATCGGACGTGAGACCTTGCAGCAATGCCGCGTCAGCGAAATGGACCCCTCGCTTATGCACGGCAGCCAGACGCTCGACTGTCGCGTGTGATTTTCCACGCACCGCGACTTGAGTTTCGTGTGCGTTCGTGCGTCGAGAGACGATCCAGGGCACCCACTGCGCGAAAAGCAACTGGGCAGTCGTCAGTGCCCTCACTCAGTCAGAGGCCCCGCCTCCACTCGTTTCTCCAACATCACACAGACAAGAGATTCCAAAGGGAATCTTTCAGCATTTTTATGTTTTAGACAAAGAAAAAAATCAAGATTCACCCTCGATTAGGCCAGCACGCAGATGACCTGCGTGCTGGCGAATGAACCTTTCCTTCTCGAATCTGAAGGCACGTCTAAACCGTTGTTGTTGTTAGGTGGCCCCACAGGGGCTCGTTGAGTCAAGAGATCTCTTCGAGCGCTCGTGGACCACGAGCCAATCGCTTGGCCGTCGACTGTCGCATGTGCCGCTGTTGCACGCAGTGTCCTGTCCACCCACCAAAACATGCGACGTGGTGCACGATTGACGTCAGTAGGGATAGGGCGTCTAAATTTGTATTTCAGCCAATCACCCTGCATTGACAGCCACTCTCACCCTAGAGACCGACAGTCCTGTGAGCCTCAGCTCGACCATCATTCCCATAGGGTTGCTGCGTCGAGCAGAGCCGGGGCGGTCGCTCGCCACGATTCAGGTGATGAGTCTGTCGCAGGCACACCAGACACCAGCACAGATTCCCTTGTGACCTTTGGATGTGTGAGTGGGTCGCTCCGCCTCTGGTGGCAGCGCGAAGCTCATTCCCCGATCTTCCACGTCCTACAAACGCGCCACCAGTCACCAGCCATGGCCATCGGAATCGGTCTCTCGCCGTCAGTCTATGTGGCGTCCCAGCACAGCCACCAGGCGACCGTCAGCAAGACGGCGCCCTTCGAGTGCACATGCGGCGCGCGCGCCTACGAGGAGAAGCACGCGCTCGAGCGCCAGCGCCGCGTCGCGCCCATTGGGCTCGCCGGTGTGATGCTGCTGCGAGAGGTCGAGAAGGATAGCGACAAGAAGATTGAGACGCAGCCACACGAGGATGACCACGCGACGCCGACACGCAAGCGCAGCCTCTGGCGCAAGATCCTCGGCAAGGGCCCCAAGTGCATCTGCGAGAAGCTACAGAAGGAGAAGGATGCAAAGAAGCCGAAGTTGATCCAGATCCCAAGCGACTATGAAGGCTGCCTGACGGTGCGCGTGGCAGGCAAGCGCGTGCCGTTCACGAGGGAGATGCAGCGCGTCAAGCGACTCGCGTATTCGCCCATGGACGCTATCTCGGAAGAGAGCGACGACGCCATGTAGAACAAGCAAGACCACGATCTCCATGTCCGCATTGTGTAGTCTTTAAACAGTCGAGTAACATAGTGGCGGAAGCCACGATAAAAGTATCAAAATCAAATGTACGAATCAACCTCCACCAATAAAGAAACATCCACCTTGTTAGCATTTTCTGCATCAGCGCCAGTAACTTCGACCTTTGGCTGCATCGACACGAATCTGCCGTTGCTCTGCTCTTCAAGTTGGTCATCACCCTCCGTCGCCACAAAAAACGGCTTTGTGTACGCCGTCACGTTTGCGCAAATTTCCATCGTTTCCTTTCCTTTCCTTCCGTCACAGAGAGAGAACCAGAGCCCCAACGGACTGCGTGAGGAGCATTATCGAGCCGTCCGAAGCAGACTCCAGTTCAACCAGATCGGCAAGGACACACATCCATGGGTGAGTCGTTCAAGTACGGAGATGGGTACAGCAACCGGTAGGGCTGAGGTTACCGCTCACACGACTAAGCTCGACCATCAACACCGCCGATCCTCTGTATGCGATTGTTCTCAGGCGTACATACTGTCAGTGTAGGGCTGCGGGATGCGATACACCCAGTCGACCAGCAACATCATCACGATGAGCAGCTCCGTAACTCGGAGACGAAATCATGGCCGTCCAACTCCTATTTCAGTAGGAAGACCTTCCTCGATCTCGTGAGATCCAGCAAAAGTCATGTATTGATCAGTGCGGGCTGGAGAGAAGGAATGGGCTGCTGCTGATGTCGCAGCAGCATCGAGGCTAGCGGAACAAGAGTCCCACGAAGGCAGCAGCTTACCAAGAGCCACACTTCTCTACTAACATAGGTGAATTCGGCTCGAGATTACGGGGTTGTGGTTGTACTGAGATAGACGAATTATGGCGACTTATTACGATCAACCCATCTGGTCGCCTCTCGCATGTTCACCCAGTCGCACCATCACTCTTGGGGTTATCCGCATACATTCACGCCTTTCCCCTCCGGCTCCACACGGCAAATCCGTTCCTTTCCGGAACCGTTCTGTCTGGCGCGAGCGGCGTGACTCATCCCCACACCACTTCCCCGGATCCGATTATTGGTGCCGCCACCTCACTCGGCAATTCGCCTCGCACCGCTCACACCAATTGAACTCAACTAGACCATGTCGGCCTTCGCCATGCACAGCCATCTCGCGCAGCTCCAGGCGCAGCAGAACCTCTCGGTAGAACAATCCAAGAGTGTTCCGGTCGAGTGCACTTGCGGCGCGAGAGCATTTCTCCAAGACCGCCAGCGCAAGCGCAAGCGCATCACGCCGCTGGGCGGCGTCGCCTCGGTCGTGGCGCTCAAGGCACAGCAGCGCGACGCCGAAAAGCTCCAGAACGACCCACAGGACGAGCAGCCAGTCGCCCTCACGCGCAAGCGCAGTCTCTGGAGAAAGATCCTGGGCAAAGGACCCAAGTGTATCTGTGTCGCGAGCGAGAAGAAGCCGAAAGTGATCCAGATCCCGAGCGATTACGAAGGGTGCCTGACCGTGCGCGTGGCCGGCAAGCGCGTGGCGTACACGAGGGACATGCAGCTGGTCAAGCGACGGAGCTACACGCCGCTCGACTCGATCACTGAGGACGAAGAGGACTATTAGGAAGTATGATTGTTGTTTAGAGTGAGGTATGAATATACTACTCAGCGTGGGTAGTACCAAGACTCTCGTAACAGCGTTTGTATATTTGATCAGCTCTCTTTGTTTCGGACGTAACAGCTCCCACCCTCAACTGAGATGCATACTGGGTTCTGCTCTCAGAGCAGATCTCCAATAGATCCAGAACTACATCGCGATGCCACCGTCTGCGTCGGCTCGGTAGTGGCGAGGTTGCGTGTCGACTGCAGTTGGGCTGGTACTCGACCTCACGCAGACAGGATGAGACGATGTACTTGCTGAACTGATTGTCTGTGTCTCGCGGTCGTCCGAGATTTTCTGAAGGAGCATGTCCTCGACAATTTGTGGGGACTCGTCCACATGTCCGGTAATGTGGTTGAGCACGATATCCGTGACCATTCGGACACACGGCCTTTGGCTTGAAAGGATTCGGATTCGATGAAGGCTCTGGATGTGGGTCAGATTTCGGGTCGTAGCCGAGCTCAGCAGTTCCCCGTTCGGGCTGTACGGTGCAATCCGCATCCACCCTTTAGAGCGTACATTGCATCCGAGCAATTTCGTACCGATGCAAGCTGTAGGTTCGACCGTTGTCTCGCTCACGATGACATAGCCAGTTTTGTTAGCGTAATATCGAGAATAGAGGTGGCCAGGCACGTCAGTAACCGTGTCACTCGTGGCGTCCGTTGCTACGCTGAACGTGGCGACCGACAGTCGATCCTTTTCCGGCAGCGTCTGGTGGAGAAAGAGAATCACATCGCATCAGCACGCAACCCACCGTGTAACGGTTGACAAATATTTACACCTGACCTGCAACTGCGAGCAGCGGAATGGAAGACTGGACCTCTCCGAACATTCACGGAGAACACGAGCGGTGACTTCGACACCAAAAGGCACGACCCATGACAGTTTTAACTCGACCACGATGCCATCGAGGTCCTCCTTGACATGCACGTCACGAACGTTGCGGCAAGAGACCCATTCGAGTTCTGGATCAAATATTGATCCCACGTCAGCGTACAGATCATCCATTCGTTTTAGTAGTCTGTCGTGGCTGACATCGTTCTCGTTCGAGGACTGGATCTGCGATCGTTTCGGTGCGCGGGCACCCGAAATATCCTGCACACATGAGCCAGCATTGGTGGACGTCGATTAGAATCGAACACTAGCGACCGTAGGGATGTCCGCTGTACCTGTTCTCGTGGCTGGTTCTCCAGAAATCGTATCAGCTGCTTAATAGCTGGAACTTGAGCGTCGAGCATCTCCCTCAGCTGACTATTTTCCATCTCGGCCGCGAGCCTATTGTGCCGCTGTCGAACGGCGAGTTCTTCCCAGATCGCCATAACTTCAACGTCACGCGGGTCGATGCCGTTCACGTCCGCGACGCGCTTTGTGGTCGCCGCCAGCTCCGCTTCGAGCCCCTCAATTTTGCTGCGCAAGAGCAAGATCTCATGCTTGTAGCCTCTGCGCTTTCGCTTGCGCGCGGGCTTGTTGACGCTCGGGGGTTGGGGCGCGTCTTCGCTAGCGACGCTATCGTCGGACGAGTTGTTGCCGAAGACCCAATTTATCACGTCCATGTCTTCGAGGAGCGTCAATAGCACGGCCTTGTCATCCTGGTCCAGCGAGCGGCTCATTGTCGTCAGGGTGGATTGAGAAGTGCGGACAGCGGAGACGACTGTCGGTGGGGAGTCGATCACAGTCTTGTTTTTCCCATCATCATAATCACATGAACTGAGTGAACATTGTTGTTGGAATAAACTCGCCTAGCCCTGAACCATAATCACATGAACTGAGTGAACAATATCGTTTTGATTTGAAACAGTTGCAATACCGTTGAATCCATTTCACGTCACCAAATGATCACAACGACCATAACTGAAATATGAGGTAGTGCACACTTCAAGAAAGAGGAGATTGAGCTCAACTTCCGCCGTTTTGATTGTCTCTCATTCGACGAAGAGACGGGCGATCAAGATTTGGACATGTCATTTTGTTGATTTTCCCAAATTATCGGAATTACCACTGCCTTGTGCAGAATTTCACGATATGTTCGGTTCTGATATCTGTTTCACGAAAGCAGGTATATTCTGTGCAATCTGGCCCTTCATAGTTCCAGTTCGATAGAATGACACTTCTCAAAATCTCCCTATTTGGCTTCATTCAGATCATTTAATGCAGTCTTAAAACCCAATCTCTGACTCATGGGGGCCCTAAACTCGCTGTTTGGGTAGGTGATAAAATCCAGGATTCGTTATTAACACCTACAAACTCCAAAACACAAGGCACATCAAGCGCACTGCGCTGCTCATGAGCACTTCCATGCATTTCCACATGATGCTGTCATTCTCAAATATCTCTATTTTGCACATCTCCATTTGTCAGTAACCTGTGTAACCAAATGAGAGTGTTTGGCTTCCTCCAACCATATCACTAAGTGCATCATCGACGAACCTTGCCTACCACAAGCTACGGGAGCCGCTCGTTACGACGATCATGCACAGAAAGTCGTCCATGGTGCATGTAGATCCGCGAGCTCGCGAATGATCGCAGCACAACTTTCAGGTGGCCGCGGCACGAACAGCATGTACTAGTTAGAGTGACCGATTTCAATCATGAGGATTGTCAATCATCAAATGAATAGATTCAAGGTGCCTATGCATCACTAATAGTAACCTTCGCAATTCCTTCAGCCGCCCACAGGTCTCCACGCGTGCTTAGCGTCCTCCGCCGGGAGCGGAAAGCACGTCAAATGGCCCGGCGTCGTGCACTCGACCGACTTCATGGCAAAAGCCAGGTTCTCCGGGGTCGACACGTCCATCAAGACGCTGTGGTCCGACTCCGGTGCGACGGAGAACGTCTTGCGCGTGCCGTTTACGATCTCGAGCAGCTCGCGGCAGTACGGCGTCTCATAGGCGTTGAAGAGCCGCACGGGGAAGTTGAGAACGTAGTGCGCATAATGGTCGATCCAGCTCCAGAACGTCGAGACGTTGGTATACTGCACCATCATCCCACGAAGCATCGGGTTGATGGACCCGATGTGGCGAGGTAGCTCCTCAACGTGCAATAAAGCGACGATCAGGTTTAGCAGCTGTGGCATTTCGAGAATCTCGGTGGGGATCGCTGAGACAGGAGCCCCGGCGAGAGACAACATGACTGGCTGCAATTTTGTGATGACATCGGGGATCGTGGCCAGCTCAGAGAAGTCGAGCGTGAGTTGCAAGTTTCTGGGCCACTTGGCGCTCAAGTCGTTCGGTAGTGAGGAGAGGTTGGTGACACACGAGATGAAGCTCACGACGCCTTTGGGGAAGTCGGGCGATTGGAGACCAGGGGGCAGCTCCCCGGTCGGCATGGAGGTACGAATCATATAGATCGTCCGAAGGCTCGGGTGGTGGGCGGTTGTCAGTGCAGCCGCGTCGTCCCACTCGACGATGGTCGAGTTGTACACCTTCAACGTGGTGATCTCGTGGTAGTTTCGGATCTTGGGCGAGACCGAGAGCGCTGGACAATGGCGAATGACGATACCGGCAGCTCGGTCAGGATCGAACGCGTCCCACGCTGACTCAATTGCACCGTCATGTCCGTTTGACTGAAGCCAAGCGCAGTTAATCTCGACGAGAGAACAGCCGGGCTTGCTGGAGAGCCACGGCTTGAGACGAAGCGAGCATGGCGAGTCGGTGTGGTGGAACTCAGCAGCGAGGTGGACTCCGACGAGCACAAACCCCCACAACACAAACACACCTGGGCCAACAACGTGCACTACAAACGATACCGCACGACGAGCTGTTTCCCATTTACGGGGCTTCTTCTTTTCACATGGCGTTGCCTTGAGCTGGTCAGTCGCGACAGCTGTCCTAGAGTTGCTTGGCTTGGCAGAGTCTTCAGTGCATGAGTTGGCCATCACCCCGTCCGTTTGAGCAACTTCTGCCAAGCTTGGCACCCGGTTGGCCGTGTCAGTCGCCAGCACAATCGTTTTGTTCTCTCGTGGGGCTGTCCCTGACGGCAAAGAACCTACGGGCATGAGAAGTTCCTTGATAGCTTCCATTTACTGGATCAGCCCTAACGCAAAGACAAAGCTCGAGACCAGGTCGCTCCACGACGCGATAAGCATAATCTGGAATTCGTGCTGCATATTAGAGAACCATTCGTCGTCGAACCACGAAATGAAGGGAAAGCCGAATCCGTTCGGGTCGTTGTACTGAGGCACGTACGTGGCAAAGATCACGGTCGAAACGCCAATCGACGAGACGATGTCCAGCACAGCATCCACCAACAAACACAGCAGCCGCCGGAGAGCTCAGCTCGGATACGACAGATGAGAATGGCAAGTTATCGTTGATGACACGCTGAGTCTCAAGTAGGTTGTTGATGCGGGTTGGACTTGAGTGAAACACGTCTGCGGCCTCGACCTCCTCGATCTCGCCGTCACGCTTCCGCTTCCGCGCAGTTTCTGAGCGCGTTTTGTCGGAAATTACTTGATGTTTGCGCTTCAGATGATCTGCTGGAGCAGACGTTGATCCTGATGGCATCAAGAAGAGATTGTCTTTGTCACGACGGCACTCTTCACTTCCGAGGCATAGCCAAGCCAGTGTACCACTTTCGTGCAATACACGGACTCCCCAATCGAAGATAAAACTGCGCTCATTGTCTCGTTTTGGAATGTGTTTGAAGTTGCCGACAGCGCGAAAGTTCGCGATAGCTTGCTGGACTGAAACAGGAGGAATAATCCTGTGCGGAGGAGGGCGGGCTCTGAACAGGAACGATGACTGGGCGGACATCGCCGTCGCCCCGAATCCTTGCTTTTACTAGACGAGTTGGCTTGTGGTGGAACGACACGAGCGGTGTGAGACCACAGCACTCTTAGTGCAGGGGTCGACGTTCTTTCCTGCATAGCAGTGAGAGAGCTTTAATACAGAGCAACGCGAGACGTCGATTCCAGGAGTCGCACCATTCGAGGGGACGTCATTCGAGGGGTCGCAATCTAGTTGAAGTCGGGCACTTTCTGGAAGAAGATTTCAGCGATCCTAGTGGGACCAAGGGAATTTTTCGCTCCCTCGTGAACGAAGGGTCGAGGGGCCCTCCTTCCTCGTTCGTTCTAGGTGTGGTGCGGGGGAACGAAAACGCCTGGTGTTACCTCCGATTTGGTTGGGACAGAGAAACAGAACCGTTCCAGCTTTGATTGTTCGATAGCCTCAACCCTCACAGGCCGCACCTCTTCAAGAATTCGAACGCGGAGTGTGCGCGTGCAGCCGAGGAAGCTAGCAGCCACAGGATCTGCACGAGTCCGCCGTTTCTTCGGAACTGAATTGCCCATTTCAGCGTGAATAGCGCCTCCACGCTCCCATGAAAAGCCAGATTGGTAGTGAAGAAGTCGATCGTACTCGCTGTCTTGAGCTCAGCAAAAGTAAAGGCTGAGGGGATTTCTCGCGAGGCCCCAAGCACAACCATCTCGCGAGGCTCCTGGCATCGCAGAACCTCTCGGTAGATTAATCCACGGCCAAGATCGTTCCTGTCGATTGCACGTGCGGCGCAGAGCATTTCTCCAGGACCGCTAGCGCCAGTGCAAGCGTGTCGATCCGCTGGGCGACGTCGCCGTAGTCGTGCTGCTCATGGCACATCAGCACGACGCCAAGAAGCAGTAGAACGAAGCACAGGACGATGAGCGGGTCGCTCCCAAGCGCAAGCGCAGTCTCTCGAGAGAGAGATCCAAGGACAACGACAGAGAAGACAGTCTTGAGGTGGCGAAGAACCACGTCGCGAGTCGCGAAGTCGAGGCCACGCCAAAGGTCGCGGGTACCCATCTCCCTCGCGTTTGCGCAGCCACTTCAATTTGAGCTACACGGATCACAATACCAATGACCAGTTGGAGTACCTATGGATTCCACCAACAGTAGTAATATTTTCGTGAAGTATTACGTGGGCCAATAAATATTGCTAGAGACCGCTATGTAAACGATCGACATGAGATCCTCATCACTGCAAGCTGTGTGGCCTTAGAGCTCGTGGTGTCTACAACGACTGGCGTCGTAGCCTTCGAGTGGCCCGCGTCGGATTTCTTCTCGCTCACTTCGAACAGGACGACGCGGAAAGGCACACTGGCCACACGGTGGGTCGCTGTGCCGAGAAGAAGCCACAACCAATGCTCTACGGTCACGAGTGCCATCGGAGTCGAGCCCACAGCGATGTAACCGAGGCGCACGATCTCGTAAGGACGGATCGCGCTGGTGTCGGACGTGTAGGGCGACAGGGTGGACCCGAGCCCGCCATTGCTGTGGAAACTGAATCGCAAGGGCACGCTCGATTCGCAAATCTTTCGAGCCACTCACGTCGTTGGACACTCGTCGAGAGCACAAAAGCGGGAGCAAATTGACGCCCAGAACGCCAAGCTTGAGTCGGAACAGAGTTTTGATCCGGCCGTTGATTTGAAGGGCCAGATTGGTGAGAAAGAAGTCAGAGAGACTCGCTGCCTCCAGCTCGCGTGAAGAGACTGCAGAGACAACTCGAGTTTTGACACCGAACACACCAGACGCCATGAGATCGGCTCGAAAATAGTGGAGCAGGCAGAAGAAGGGTAGCGTGGGACCGAAAAGCACGTCGCTCATCCGTCGACGCGTGGCCTTGGCAAGTGTGTTGAGCAGGCAGAAGAAGAGAACCAAGATCTCCCCGATGGCCGGGTAGATCTCAAACCACGCACTTTCGAGTGCAATCTGAGGGCCTTGGAAGCTGCTTCCGACCGTCCAGAATGCTATCAGCGAGGCCTTGAGAAGTGGTAAGAGCAGAAACGGAAGGTACTGGAACGAGTCCAAGTTTGCCAGCGCGCCGATGCCAATCGTGTCCACGGGATACAGAGCCACAAGCGCGACGATCCATCGAGCGAGAAGCACGAGGAAGCACGCGTTCGAGACTAGCTTGCCGATCACGATGGTCTGCTCAAACTCGGCGTGGATGGTCTGCTCAAACTCGGCGTGGAACTGCGCGAGCCCGAAGCGAGATCCGTTGTTTGCCTCGTTGCCGCCGACACGAACACCCAGATTCGTGTTCCAATGCCGATGGAGTCCAGCGCTGTGGTCCATCTGACGAGAAGCGCGTGGAAGCACGTGCTCGATAACAGCTTACTGATGCTGTACCAGCTGACGATCGACTGTGTGTGCTTGGTGTCGAACTGGAAAGAACCCGAGGCGGGGGCCGTTGGAGATCACAATCGAGTCGAAGTCAGAGCCACGCCTCGCTCGTGGAAGTCTCGCTCGTGAAGACGCCGTCCGCTCGAAACACGCAGGCGCTAACGGCGTGACTTGGGATCGGATACTCGTCGCCATAGTCGCAATATGGAAGCACGAGCACGGGCAGCATGTCTGAATGTTTCGGGACGATCTTGGTGCCGACGCCATCTACAACGCGCATAACATCTTCCACCTGGTCGCTCTTCTCTTTCACGCGAGGCTTACACATTCGAGGCTGCTGTCGGCTGCATCGGGGACGCTTACATTGGTCTTCGCGAGTGACAACCCGCCGACCTGACTCCTTGGACTTCCAACAACAGCGAACAGCTTCCTTCAGTCGAAACTAAATTGAATGCGATCGTGCCAGAAGAAGAAGAAAATGCAAGCTTCTTCAACAAACTAGCCCGATAGGCTGAAGAGCGCAAGTAACTGCACCAGACAGGTTCCTCGAGCGCCACATGCCACAGATGTACCCATGCGTTGATTGAACCTGTCGCTTTTTTTTTTGCCTGGCGAGCGTGCGACTCGGCGAACAAGCGCTGTTGGAGTTTCACGCCTTGAAACTAGCGAGTCAGCAAAGCGGACGGCTACCGATGGTAGTGACCGCTATATGGTCAAGTTTGCTGTTTGTGATTTCCACGATAGTCAGCGTCATACCGCTTGTTTCCAAGGTGATGGAGCTCGTCGACACAACCTTCGAAGCATTTTTGCTGCCATTGAGTTCGTAAATGGCGACGCGAAATCCCAGCGTCGTGAAGTGCCGAGCGGCCGCGCCGACTAGTAGCCAGAACCAGTGGTCCACTAAGACGAGTGCCTGCCGTGAAGATCCGACTGCGTTGTACCCAGCTTCCGTGGAGCCCACGACAATGTACCCGAGGCGAACGACTTCGTACGGACGAACAGCAGCATTTCCTTGGGTGTACGGTGATCGGGTGGAGCCTAGCCCGCCGTTGCTATTGAACTGAAGCGCCAGTGCTCGCTCGGCTGGGAGATCGTTTTTTCCTTGTACATCGTCTTGTACTCTGCGTGAGCCGAGCAGAAGCGGGAGGATATTGGCTACGACCACCGCGATCTTCAACGCGAACAGTTTGTACGCTATTCCATCGACTCGGAATGCCAACTCCGTGAAAATCAGATCCAATGTGCTCGCCGTCTCTAGTTCAGCAGAGGTGACGGCGGTGGGAATACGGCCATCAATACCCAGAAGTTTGGCTTGGATAATCTCGGACCGAAAATAATGAAGACCACAGAAGACGAGGAGCGTCGGACCGAAAAGCACGTCGCTCATCCGCCGACGCGTGATCTTGGCAACCAGATTGAGCAAACAAAACAACACCACGACCACTTCTCCAATCGCAGAGTAGATCTCGAACCACGCACTCTCGAGAGCGATCTGAGGGCCTTCATACCGACAGCCGAGTGTCCAAAATCCAGTGAGAGACGACTTAAGACGCGGTAGCAGTAGCAAAGGAAGATACTGGAAGGTATCGGCATTCGAAAGGGCTCCGATACCGATAGTGTCCAATGGATACAAAGCCACGAGCGCTGTGATCCACCTGACGAGAAGCACGAGAAAGCACACATTCCACATCAGTTTTCCAATGCTGTACCGGCTCGTAACCGTCTGCGTAAACAGCGCGTCGAACTGGAAGAGCCCGAAGCGAGAGCCGTTCGCGATTGCGACAGAATCGAACAGACCAAGACGTAGCTCCGAGACGATTTCATCGTCCCAACGAGATGTGAGCACTCCCCCGCCGCAACTCGTGGCCAAGCAGTCGATTTCTCTTCCGCTGTTGAGCAAATTAAACAGACGCAGCGGCATACCGTATTTGCCTTTCGGAATCGAGGAGATGACGTCCGAGTACCAGCGCATATGGACGACTGGGTCTTCGTACCAGCCATTTCGCCAGACCCCTCCCGGATACCCGAGCCACTCAACCGTCCGGCTCTCTCGAATCGTTCGATTGACGCCTCGCAACCATGCCATATCTGTCGCAAACTCGCTCGTAAACATGCCGTCGGCGCGGAACACGCAGGCGCTTCCGTCGTGACCAGGGACCGCATACCGCATGCCATCGCCATAATCCCAGTACGGAAGTATCAGCACGGGCAATGTGTCTGGAAGAATTGTGACTTCTTTGGACTCCACCCCATCCACGATTCGCAGAACATCCCGAGTGACATTGTAGCCCAGCGTCTCGCAGGCGTGGAAGATGCTCTCGAATGTCTTCAGAATGGCACTACACTGCTGCAAGTAGTAAGGAAAATCCGTCGCGTCCATGGTGAAGCTATCACGAGACACGACGCGATACCCGTCGATGCCGTTTGTCATCCAGCTGGACGTATTGTTTCTTGCCACTTGCACTTTTAACAAGGTCGACAACTGGATGGGCTGGAAGTACCGACCTTGCTTGGTGCACACAATCGCGCGGTCGCTATATGGTTCATCGTTATAACCTGGAATCGTGTACATACCGAGAAGGGGACTACGTCCTGCACGAATTGGGACGTTAATTGTGGCCGAGCTCCAGATGATCCCGAAAAATTGCGCGAAGAGAACCACGAGCAGAAGCACGCACAACCCAAAGTTGTAGAGACTCAGGCAGGTCACCAGCGCACGCTGCGAACGGGACGGTAGGCCGCGTGACAACTGTCTTTCTGGGCCCGTCTTTTGCATACTCGCCACCACCGCGACCAGCGTCGACATGACTTGCGAGTCCTAAGGGGACGAATTAAGGCAACCTCGAGTTCCCACAAATAGACCGGCAGCACTCTCAATACGGAGGTCACGCTTGAGATTGGATTGGCCGAATGTTCGTATTTTCGAGGTGACGCATGCTTACGAGTGACGCGTGAAAGTGGAGACACAATCTCGCAGACATGTGTAGGGTTTCGTCCACAGCACGGCTGCGTTGCTCTACCCCCTGATCGCCGAATTATTCAGGTAATTCCCGATTCATCAGTCGAGGTTCATGTGATCAAGGATGCGTGGAGACCGCAGCCTCTCAAAGCTGCAATGTGCGAATTGAGTTGTTGTCTTGCTTGGCGAACAGTAACTTGATGTACTCTTCCCACACTATCTCCGGTGGCATCCAGGTTGCTGCCCGGCGATTCAAAGGCAGTGAGCACAGGCTCTCGAGATTTCTCGTATTGCCGCGATCGTCAATTGCGGACCTCGACACAACCAGACCTTTGTATCCATGCAATACACGCTCCAGGGATCCACTCATCAACCGAAATACGTCCCACAGGTCTTCGGTCTGCGCTGGAGATGCAGACTCGGAGAGCACCGCCTCAAGGCGCAGCGTTCGTCGGAATGTAGCCGAGTCTCTACTTGCCATAATGCGGCACGCGGCTGCCCTCTGTTTTTCATACAAAATCCAGTCTGGTCCAGCAGCCATCGTGAGGAATGGGGAGTAACTGGCGACAACCAAATGATCCACCAACGAGTCTGGATAGTCAGTGATGAAGAGATACTCCCACTGGACACGCGTGCCGTCGTTCTCAGTCGAGTTCTTCTGATCCAGTCGCAGAAGGTCGCCACCAAACAGCCATGCGGCGCGCGTTTTGGATTGCCAATACGCCGGAACGATGAGGTCCGAGTCCCACCGCATCCGCCCATTTGTCGGAAGCACAAGATCAAATCGCTGGAGCATCTCTTTCATTGCGGCCATTTGCGTTTCTTCAAAGCGGTTCCAGAATGGAAGCGTTCGGAGCACTTCGTGTGGCAGGATAACGCTGTCTTGCTTGTGGTTGATGACTTGGCGGATCAAGTCGATGAGAAGCATCGGGTCCAAGATCACAGTTTGTCGGAAGAAGTCCACACCGAGGTCTTCATACCACAAAATATCGCCCAGATCATGGAACGTTTGCAATATGACCCGGCAATCGGACTTGCTGAGGTTCTCGGATTCCAACGATTGGCACAACGTTTCGACGTTGACAAGAACTTTGTTGATCTCAGTCCCTCCACTGTCCAGAGTTGCGTTCTCCCTCTTCGTGATAACATGACTCAACACGTGCGAGTAAGTGTCTGGCATGGCGTAGCTGAGGTCGCTGCTTGATACAATGATCTCTTCGATCACAGAACGCGCCTTCCTTACCGATTCTTGGTCCTTGCAGCTCACCCATACCAGTCGTGCTCCGTCGGAGAATCCACGAGCTGTCTGCAAGTGAATTTGGGCTTTCCCTGTTCGCCTATCCGAGAATCTGGTCGAGAGAACCTTTGCACGCATGGCTCTCACAGTCTCGCCGACCCCCGCGAGCTTCGTCTTCAGAAGGGACGCAACATCAGCGTGAAAAGCAGCATTCCCGGCCAACAAATCCTCTTTCGTCGCGATAAACACGAATTCGGCGTCCGGCTGACGCGCAAAGATGATGCAAACCCAGTGTAAGACGTTGTTGTTGATAAACTCGTCCATCAGACGATCGACTTGATTTGCGTCATCCATGAATAGAGTAGCTTGAAAAATGGCAGTGGTGAGCGCATCCAGATCAATGCAAAGAAGAAACAGAGTCCGTCTCGAGAAGAAAAGTGAGTGGACGACTTGGTACGCGTACTGGCCGGCGAAATCCCAAAATGTGACCTCGTGCGTCCTCAGTTTCCCAGTGCGTAGATCCTTCTTGTCGAATTGCAAAAGAAACTGATCAATACCGATTGTTCGGTCGTCGAGATGTTCCAGTGACGGAGCCAGATTGGTGAGTGACTTGATCAAACTCGTCTTTCCAGCGCTTCCAGGTCCAACGACGCAGATCTTCCGTCGTAGAACCGAGTTTTCGGATTTTCGGAGGTCAGCGATGTACTTTTGAGTACTCTCAGCACCGTGACGAACGTTCTCGATCGGAATAAGCGTCAATTGTTGGCCATGTTTGCATTCTTCCTCCCACAACAGCGCACACGCTTTGAGACTTCGTGCTTCCGGAATCGTCTCGCCGTTCGCAATCATTTCGTCGCCCATTTTATCCCACCTTGCTCCGTGAAGGATCAAGTCCTGAACCACATCTAGTGCCTGCAGCTCGAATTCTCGATCGACTTGAAGCCGAAGAAGCAGACTGTGCAAGGGCGTTCGCCCATTCTACTCATCGCAAAGATCGTTAGGCTTGATGAAAAAAGCTCAGAATGTTCGAGGGCTCATCGCACCTTGTCGCGTGCATTCACGTCACTGCCATTCTCAAGAAGGATTCTCACAAGTTTAGCCCATCGTTCTCGGCAAGCCACATGCAAAGGCGTCGAACCATCCTAGGACAAAATTAAAAAGAGCCAACTCCACCGAGCTCCAGAGGACGCTCACTCACCTCGGCCTGCGCATTCACGTCACACTGTCCTTTGATGAGCGCCATCGCAACCTCGGCGTCGTTAGTCCACACAGCCCAGTGCATCGGCGTCCATCCGTCCTGAGGATGCAAATCATTAGTGGCAGATACATCCATGCAGTTTCGATACGCTACCATACGTTTTCGCGGGCGTTCACGTCACAATTCGCCTCAAGAAGCAAGTTGATGATCTCCAAATTGCCTTGAAACACAGCCGAGTGCAGCGGCGTGCGTCCGTTCTACAGAAATGGCCCCGAAATTTAGGAAAATTTCATCGTTCAAAAAAGTTGTAATTTCAAAAATCACCAAGCTCTGCGTGTTGACATCGACTCGCCCACTGTTCAGCAACTGCTTGACGGCCTCGACGTCGTCGAAGTAACTCGCGTCTCGTAATTGCTGGTTTGGTGATCTGAGACTTTTCTGATCCTCGCTCGTCTCAAACTCGGCATAATCCCAGTCGAGTCCGGCGTCCAGCGACAACGACGGGTCGGCATCCGCAACCACCGAATCGTCCGCACTGTGGACAAATGGAATAGCGTCCTCTGTGTCGCCGGCCGTATCCGCAACCTGGAGACCGCCGGCGTCCAATAGAAGTGCAACCCGCGTGTGGGCGTTGGCGCGAGCCAAGTCCAGAGCTGTCCTGCCATCCTGAGGAGCCACTGATGAGCCTACCAACGCTATCTCTCGGGACCAGACCTGGCTCACCGAGGTCTTCAGCGTCGCGTTGGCGTGTGCGTCCAGCAGCAGCTTCACGACGTCAGCACGTCCTTGGTCGGCCGCCAAATGGAGGGGTGTCCACATGTCCTAATTTAGGACGCGATCAAACCTCCACACTCGCCAAGGTCCACACCGAGCGATCCACCCACCGACGCGCGGGCATCCGCAGTGGCGCCATCATCCAACAAAGCGGCAGCCACAGCCGCGTGGCCCTGCGCGGCCGCGCCGTGCAGCGCCGTCCAGAGGATCTACACGTCCACAGTCAATATCACCATGCGGACGGGGTCCGTCCCACGCCAACGTACGCCAACATTGGCGGCGTCCACAGCGACCCCGCGGCCGAGCAGCCGCCGCACGGCGTCCACGTCCCCGCGCATGCTCGCGCGCAGCAATTGGTCCGCACCGTCGTCCGCAGTGGCCGCTGGCCGCGGCGTCCGCAGCCACGACGACAGCAGCGACGGCATCCTCGGATTTCCCTTCCGGACTTGGCGCTGGACGAGGTGCTTTCAACAAGGGACAGGCCTGTCCCTTGTTTACCGTGTTGGCTGGCGCGATCTTGCTGATATATTGGTTTCTAGAGGTTTGAATGAACAACGATCACTTATTCCTACCTGCTGACAGGTGCAGATATCATGTATTACAGGTTCTTGAACTTGGCCCCCGCAACTCATTCCACGCACCTCGTCTACCAACAGCACAGCGTTGCTATGGGCTCATGGACGATCCACGGGGCAGCGGAAGGTCTCCGCGAACTTTGGGGAGTTTATCACCGCGCCGTTGACGCGCCACTGGCTCGGCGAGTCCGATCGCACAATGGCCCTGGCCGAACGACTTGAAGAACAGCCGGTCTGCTACCGTCGGCTCGTGGTGTTCCCCGTCGAGGCCTTAGATGCCTGTTAGGCATCGTAGGCGAGTGTAAGTGCCGTGACGCCGGCGATGTTCTCCGTCAGCGTGAGCTCTCGCTTGACGGAGCAACTGGCCGGCCACGACCACTGGGAACTGCGCGTACTGATGTAGCCATCTGCACTGCTGGGTTGTCACACGTCGCAGACGGCAGGTTCCGATATATCTGCCCCTTTCGACCGATGACGCACGTGTGTTACTTTGTTCATCGCCTCGAATCTAGCGCGTCAAGAAAGCGGGCGACTTCCGATTGACGTGATTGTTGCAAAGTCAAAACTGCTGTCTGTAGTGTCCACGACAAGCAGCGGCATTCCGTTTCTTTCCAGCGGGACGCTCGCAGTCTTGGTCCCGGTACTAGCCCCATCGAGTTCAAAAATCGTGACTCGAAAAGCCATCGATGTGATCCGTCGAGAGAGAATGCCGACGAGGAGCCAGAGCCAGTGTTCGACTTGCGTGAGAACCTGTCGTGGTGATCTAACTCCGCCGTTTCCTGAATCCAGGCGCCCCACAATTATGTAACCGGCCCGCACGACTTCGTAGGAACGAACTGCAGCGTTGCCGTGAGTGTAGGGCGATCTCGTGGACCCGAGCCCGCCGTTTCTTCGGAACTGAATCGCTAAACCCTCTTCGACTGCGAAAATATTATTCTCGCCAAGCGAATTATGTTTCACTCGGCGTGAACCAATCAGCAGTGGCAGCAAGTTGACTCCCAGAACGGCCAATTTCAGCGTGAATAGCGTCCACGTTCCCGCCAACGCGAAAAGCCAGATTGGTGGTGAAGAAGTCGAGCGTGCTTGCTGTCTTGAGTTCAGCAGAAGTGACGAGTGAGGGGATACGGCCGTCAAAACCCAGGACTCGTGTCTTAGTAATCTCCACGCGAAAATAGTGGAGAGCACAGAAGAAGAGCAGCGTTGGACCAAATAGCACGTCACTCGTCCGCCGACGCGTGATCTTGGCACAGAAATTGAGCAACGAGAAAAACAAAACCGCAACTTCGCCAATCGCGGGGTAGATCTCGTACCACGCGCTCTCAAGTGAGACTTGAGGACCTTCGAAGCGACAGCCAACTGTCCAAAATCCAGTGAGTGACGACTTGAGACGCGGTAGCAGCAGAAACGGAAGGTATTTGAAGGTCTCAGCATTCGACAGAGCTCCAATGCCGATGGAATCTTGTGGGTACAGAGCCACGAGCGCTGTGATCCACCTGACGAGAAGCACGAGAAAGGACACGTTTGACAAAAGCTTACTGACGCTGTACCGACTGACGATCGACTGCGTGAACAGAGCGTCAAACTGGAAGAGGCCAAAGTGAGCCGTTGGAGATTGCAACAGAGTCAAAGTCACCGAGACGCAACTGAGTCACAATCTCGTCATCCCAACGCGTTGTATGTACTCCACCACCGCAGCTGACGGACGTGCAGTCGGTCTCGGAGGAATGGTTTAGACTGGCGCTGTGGAATACCATATTTTCCATTCGGAATGGACGAAAGCACATCCGAATACCAGCGCATGTGGACGACGGGGTCTTCATACCAACCATTCTTCCAGTCGCCACCGGGGTACCCCAACCATTCGGCAGTCCTCGCTTCTCGGATCGAACGATTCACAGCTCTCAACCACGCCTCGTTTGTTGCAATTTCGCTCGTGAAGATGCCGTCCGTTCGAAACACACAGGCGCTTCCATCGTGTCCTGGAACTGCGTACCGCATGCTGTCGCCATAATCCCAATAAGGAAGAACGAGCACAGGCAACGTGCCTGAAAGAATTGTGACAACCTCAGCGTCGACGCCGTTCACGACTCGAAGAACGTCCTGTGTGACGTTGTAGCCCAATTTCGCGCACGCTTCGAAGGTACTGTCCAGTGTTCTCAGGATAAGATCGCATTTAAGCGCGTAGTAGGGAAGCGCCGCCGCATCCATGGAGAAGCTGTCTCGAGACACGACCCGATAGCCGCCAACGCCGTTCGTCTTCCACTGGTACGGACTCTTATCAGCTGCTTGTCGCTTTAGCAAGGTCGACAACTGAATTGATTTGAAATACCGAACGTGTCTCACGCACGCGATCGCGCGGTCACTGTATGGCTCATCGTTGTCGCCGGGGATCGTGTACAACCCGAGACGGAGGCTACGACCCGCACCGATCGGGACGTCGGTTGAGGCCGAGCTCCAGATGATCCCAAAGAACTGCGCGAACAGAACGACAAGAAGAAGCGCGCAGATGCTGACGTTGTAGAGACTTCGACACGCTACAAGCACGCGTCGTGGCTGGTCATCTGGCCACTCTTCTATTCCATGGGCATTCACGGCCGCTCGGAGCTGCGCTGGAACCACTTGCATTGGTCTGTGCGGTCATCCACGCGTGGCCCCATCGAACCCAGCTACCACCATAAATAGCTGTGACAGTAGACCAAATACAGCTTCCTTCAGTGCATATTCAACTGAATGTGATCTTGCTTGGAAAGGCAAAACACAATAACGATTCTCCGCAAGTTTCACCTCGCCCACGACAACCTGGCCTGACACCACAACGCGACTGCTCAGACACGCGCAAACACCACGAGCGCACCCATCATTACCCACTTGCCCTGGGAGATGTGTGCGCGCAAAGAAGAGTTCTGGTCGACAGATCTGCTCCGATAAAGCTCTTGTATCAGTGTCTCACGTCGAATCCTGCGTGTCAGCAAAGTGGACGGCTACTGATGGCAGTGATCGCTATCTGGTCGAGTTTCCTGTTTGTGATATCCACGATCGCCAGTGACATGTCGCTAGTTTCCAGTGGTTTGCTGCTCACCGAAGTAGTCGTTGCCTCGGGGCTGGTTTCATCGAACTCGTAAAGGGTTACGCGAAGGGCAAGCGGTGTGTAGCGTCGGAGGAAAGCACCGATGAGCAGCCAGAACCAATGCTCGACTGAGACGAGAGCCTGTCGCGACGAGTCCGTCACGACGTACCCAGTTCGCAAGGTCCCCACGACTATGTATCCGAGACGCACGACTTCGTACGGACGAACTGCGGTGTTTCCACGGGTATAAGACGGTCGCGTGGAGCCGAGACCTCCGTTGCTTCCGAAATGAACTGCCAATGCACGTTCAGCTGGTAGGTCATTTGCTCCGAGCACTCCATCTACCACTCGGCGTGAGCCCAGAAGAAGCGGCAAGAGGTTGATGCCGAGCACGGCCAGTTTCAGCGCAAACAGTCGCTGTACTTTCCCGTCCACTTGGAAAGCCAAATCCGTGAGCCAAATCCGTGACGATGAAATCCCATGTCATCGCCTCCTTGAGCTGAGTGGAGGTGACAAGAGTGGGAATGCGGCTGTCGATGCCCAGGAGTCCTGCTTGCATAATTTCCAGTCGAAAATAATGGAGAAGACAGACGAAGAGCAGCGTTGGACCGAAAAGCACGTCGCTCATTCGCCGTCTCGTCACTTTTGCGAGCAGGTTGAGCAGGCAAAAGTAAAGCACGACGATCTCGCCGATCACTGGATAGATCTCGAACCAGGCGCTCTCCAGCGTGATCTGCGGGCCTTCGAAGCGGCAGCCGAGAGTCCAAAACCCGATGAGAGACGACTTGAGCCGCGGCAGCAAGAGAAGTGGAAGAAACTGAAATGTATCAGCGTTTGAGAGAGCGGCGAGGCCGATGGTATCGACTGGGTACAGAGACACGAGTCCAGTGACCGATCTGGCGAGCAGCAACAGAAAGCTCACGTTCGAGAGCAGCTTGCCGACGTTATACCGACTGAGAATGGTTCGCGTGAACTGGCGTCAAACTGAAAGAGTCCGAAGCGAAAGCCGTTCGCAATCGCAACCGCATCGAAGAGTCCGAGGCGAAGGTCCGAGACGAATTCATCGTCCCAGCGAGACGTGAGTACGCCGCCGCCACAATTCGCTTCTGAGCAGTCGGTTTCTTTCGCACCATTCAACAAGTCGAACAGGCGCAGTGGCATACCGTATCCACCATGAGGAATGGAGGAGACGACGTCCGAGTACCATCGCATGTGGTCGACGGGGTCTTCGTACCAACCATTTCGCCACACGCCACCGGGGGACTTGAGCCACTCGACAGTCCTTGTCTCACGAACCGTGCGGTTGACTCCTCGTAGCCATGCAATGTCCGTCACAAACTCGCTCGTGAAAATGCCGTCGGCTCGGAACACACAGGCGCCTCCGTCGTGGCCTGGAACTACGTAGCGCATGCTGTCGGCGTAATCCCAGTATGGAAGGGCCAGCACAGGTAATGTGTCCGCAAGTATCGTCACGACGCTGGTATCGACACCATCCACAACTCGGAGAACATCCCGCGTGACATTGTAGCCCAACTTCTCGCACGCACTAAAGATGCTCTCGAGTGTTCTCAGGATGCCAATGCATTGCAGAACGTAGTAGGGAACACGCGTCGCATCCATTTCAAAGCTGTCGCGAGACACGACCCGATATCCATCAATGCCGTTCGTTGTTCATTGGGATGGCATACTATCCCCGGCTTGTCGCTTGAGTAATGTCGACAGCTGGGTGGGCTGGTAATACCGACCTTGCTTGACGCACGCGATCGCACGGTCGCTGTAAGGCTCATCGTTATATCCCGGAATCATGTACAAACCCAGTAGCGGACTACGTCCCGCACGGACCGGCAAGTCGATAGTGGCAGAGCTCCAGATGATGCCGAAGAATTGCGCGAAGAGAACTACGAGAAGAAGCATGCACAAGCCAAAGTTGTAAAGACTCAGACAGGCCATTACTGCGCGCCGCCAACGGGATGGCTGGTCAGTTCGCTCCTGGCTATCTTCATCCGTGTTCGCGATCACGGCTGGCGTGCGCGGCACTGGAGTTACTCGCATCACCAAATGCGGCTTTGAACATCTTCAAGAGACCGAAGAAAGTGGAGGAGTCTCTCCGCGTTCAGAACCCCCAGAAATTGTTGAGCAGGGTCTGATGTTGAGAGTACTGGGTTGGCTTATTTTCTGCACATGTAACGATGAACGTTGAAGTTTCGATGGATGTCAAGTACTTGGTCAATCGAAGGTCTCATCTCCTGAAATGGTGCTATACAGCAAGCCCAACAATCAGCTTGATTCTGGAGCCCTCGGCGCGCATATTCTTCTCAATGAGTTCATCTGCAAACTCAATTCGTGGCCAGGAAACTCGTAATCTCTTCCCACACGCCCGCGGACGGCATCCATATTACTGGTCTTCGATACTGAGGCAGCGAGCACAAGTCTTCGAGATTCCTCGCATGGCTAAGATCGTCAATCGCCGACCGCGAGACGATCAGGCATTTGTATCCACGCAATACACGCTCTAGCGCTCCACTCATCAACCGAAACACTTCCCACAGGTCTTGAGTGCTCCAGTCACATACCCGACAAGACAGCTTCAAGACCGTCGAAATGTGGTCGAATCTCTGCTTGCCATAATGCGGCAACCGCCAACATCTGCTGTTTGTACAAAACCCACTCTGGTCCAGCATCATTTTGAGATATGGCGAGTAGCTTGCGACAATCAAATGGTCCACCAGGGAGTTAGGGTAGTCAGTCATGAAGAGGAACTCCCAGTGGACACGGGTGCCTTCATTCTCCCTCGAGTTCGTGCGATCCACTCGAAGAACGTCCCCACCAAAAAGCCATGATCTTGGACTGCCAATACGATGGAACGACGAGGTCCGAGTCCCATCGCACGAACCCATAACTTGGCAACACAAGCTTGAATCGCTGGAGCATCTCTTTCATCGCGATCATTTGTTCTTGTTCAAAGTGCGTCCAGTGTAAAAGGCTTCGGAGAACCTCGTGTGACAGAATAATACTATCTTGCTCGTGATTGATGATTTGGCGGATCAAGTCGATGAGAAGCGTCGGGTCCAGTATCACAGTTTGTCGGGAAGAAGTCCTCACCGAGGTCTTCATACGACAAAATGTCTCCCAGATAGTGGAGTGTTTGCAATATGAGCCGGCAATTGGACTTGCTGAGGTTCTCGGATTCGAGCATTTGACACATCGTTTCGATGTTGACAAGAATCTCGTTGACTCTCGTTCCTCCATTATTTCCGAGAGTCGCGTTCTCTTTCATCGTGGTAATAGTAATCAACGCTTTTGAGTAACTGTCTGTCATCGCGGAGCTGAGATCACTCCTTGATATAATGTTCCCCACAGAACGCGCTATTGTCACCGATTCTAGGTCCTTGCTGCTTAGCCAAATAAGTCGCGCTCCATCTGGAAATCGGTGAGCTGTCCGCAAGTGGCGCTTTGATTCTTCACTTGTCACAGCGCTGCGACTGCTCGAGATAGCTTTGACGCGCATTGCTTTCACCGTCTTGTCAATCTCAGCGAACTTTGCCTTCAATAGCAAAACAGCTTCTGCGCGGAAGGCAGTGTTTTCCACTAACACATCCTTATTGGTCGTGATAAGCACGAATTCGGCGTCCGGCTGACGTGCGAGAATGATGCGAATCGAATGTCAGACGTTGTTGTTGATAAACTCGTCCATCGTACGATCCACTTGCTTCGCGTCGTCCATAAAAAGAGTCGCCTAAAAGCTTGTGGTGGTGAGCGCATCTAGGTCAATACACACAAATAACCGAGTCCGTCTCGTAGAAGATGAGTGAGTAAACCCTAGGCTTGGTACGCATGTTGAACGGCGAAATCCCAAAGCATGACCTCGTGCGTCCTTAGTTTCGCAGAGCGTGGATCCAATTTGTCAAATCGCATAGGAATATGGTCGATACGGATTGTTCGATCGTCAGGGTGCTCCAGTGACGGGGCCAGATTGGTCATGCGACTTGATCAAACTCGTCTTTCCAGCGCCCCCAGGTCCAACGACGCAGATCTTGCGTCGCAGCACCGCCTTTGAGGGGTTTTGGAGGTCGGCAATGTAACTTTGAGTACTCGCAGCGCCTTGACGAACGTTTTCGATCGGAATGAGCGTAAAATATTGACCACAGTCGAGTTGTCTCTCCCACGATAGTGCGCTTTGACACCTGGTGCTTCTTGGATCGCAGCAACTCTCTCTATCGTTTCGTCACGTAACTCGTCCCGACTCGCTTCATGGAGTATCAAATCTGGAAGTATCTCCAGTGCCTCCGACTCAACTCTTTGTCGACTTGCGGTCGAAGAAGTCAACTGTGCAGCGGAGTTCGTTGATTCTAACCATCAGCAACAACGTTCTGCATAAAAACAAGGAGAAAAAATTGTGGGTCCAACTCACCTGACCGCGTGCAATCATGTCGCTACCATTCTCAAGAAGGAATTTCGATAGCTCGGCCCGTCGCTCCCGACAAGCCACATGCAAATGGGTCAAGCCATCCTACGTTCGCGGAATAAAAAATGCACAAAAAACAGTGAGCGATATCCTCCAACCCGAAGAGCATGCTCACCCACCTTCGTCTGCGCATTCACGTCACAGTTTCCTTAAATGAGCAGCATCGCAACCTCACTGTCACCAGTCTACACAATCTAGTGCATCTGGGTCCATCCATCCTGAGCACTATCAAAAACAAAACGTAACCATTTAGTACCAGGAGACACGTCCATTCCGAGATGATATCGTACGTTTTCTTGGACATTGACGTCGCAGTTAGCGCCTAGCAGGTTGATAATCTCCACAATGCCCTGAAACACAGCCGAGTGCAGCGGCGTGCGTCCGTTCTACAGAAACGACCCCGAAAATTAGAAAATTTCATCGTTCAAAAAGTTGTAATTTCAAAAATCACCAAGCTCTGCGTGTTGACATCGACTCGCCCACTGCTCAGCAACTGCTTGACAGCCTCGACGTCGTCGAAGTAACTCGCGTCTCGTAATTGCTGGTTTGGTGATCTGAGACTATTCTGATCCTCGCTCGTCTCAAACTCGGCATAGTCCTAGTCGAGTCCTGTGTCCAGTGATAGCGGCCGCCACCGAGTCGTCCACGCTGCGGCCCAATAGGATGGCGACCTGTGTGTGGCCGTTGGCGAGAGCCAAGTGCAGAGTCGCCCTGTCGTCCTCGAGAGCGACTCGTTAGTCCCACGCAAACGTCTCCAACGAATCAGGTCCGACTCACCGAGGTCTTTAGCGATGTGTCAGCTTGACGACGTCCGTGCGGCCTTGGCCGACCGCCAATGGAGCGGCATCCACGCGTCCTAAGTTAGGGGCCGTCCAGAACACTCACACGTCCACAGTGCCACCGCCGCGCAGGCGTCCACAGTGGCGCCATGTGCCAACAGAGCGGCAGCCACCGCCGCGTGGCCCTGCGCGGCGGCACCGTGCAGCGCTGTCCAGTGGATCTACGCGTCCGCAGGTAGTTCCAATCCAGAGCGGACAGGATCTTTCCAACGCCACGTACGCCAACGTTGGCGGCGTCCACAGCGACCCCGCAGCCGAGCAGCACCTCGCCCCCGCGCATGCTCGCGCGCAGCATTTGGTCCGCGCCATCGTCCGCAGTGGCCGCTGGCCGCGGTGTCCGCAACCACGACGACAGCAGCGACGGCATCCTCCGGGCTCCGAACTTCCGGACAAGGTTCAAATCCTCCCAACGAGGGACGGGACTTTCCTTCTTTCCCGTGTTTGGAGTCTCTACAAGGGATTATGCTGATATATCCATTCGTAGAGGTTACAAGAACAGCGTTTTACCGCACTCCGTGCCCTCAACATCATCTATTGAAGGTTATCCAACTTTGGCCTGTTAGCAGGACAGTACAGTAGAAGGTCTCGGCGAACTTTGCAAAGTTCTAACCGCGCCGTCGACGCGCGACTGGCTTAACAGGTGATCATCGATGCGAGAATGAGTCGGTGCTCGGAAGGAAGCCTTCGTTTCTCGCCAGTACCATATTGAAGTAGTGATTTTGCTTCCAAACTAGCTCTCATTAGTAGGAGATGTTCTGCACTCACGGTTCCCTCGAATCGGCCAAATTCATCGTGTTTTACCTGGAGCAGTGTGGTGAGACCGACAGGTGGACTTTGATTAAATTGAACTGTTCCTGCCAAGCTATATAATCTATTCGAAGACTCAGCAAACAACTTTGGACCATCATGAAGGCCACCGGTGAAGCGTCTAAGCGAACTTTGCCTAGCGCAAGCGCGTATTCAGATGCGTCTGAGTGACGAGACGGTTCACGTACAACCGGCTCGATTGCTGGTTCTCACTACCTTCGCATGTTGTATCAACCGACTCCGTGTTCTCTGATACGGTTGTGAGCCTTTGCTGAAACGAAGTGGCCTGGAGCCCGCGAATCGTTCTTCCAAAGGTGTCAGTGAGCTCCGTGAACTCAACACCGTCATGCATACTGTGCCGGCAACCCATCGTTCAGGTATTTGCCGGTTCTTGTGTTGGTCGTTGTTCCTTGTGCTTAATCGTGCCCAGATAGGCTTGGACAGTTGGTCGTGGATCAAAGAATAAATCATTCGTGCCACTCACTGCTGTTCATAGTCAGTGTGTCCGTGCTATCTCCGCCGTAACAAACAAGATTCAAACATCGCTCAGTCCAATCGATCACAAGAAATCACTTGAGGTCAGTGTGGATAGATCTTGTGGCTCCTAAGAGATCTCAGTGAGACGGACGAGTTGATGGCTACTGGTTTTTCCCGCACGCAAAAGCTTTGGCTATGAGCGGTGCTGAAGATTTGGGGAGCAGCGAGAGCGTTCCGGCACATGATTCTTCTTCTCCCATTCTCTTATTTAAACCAATCGTTGGTTGATTTGCACTTCCTGAGATCTCATTCGCTGTTAACTGCTAATCGGTCAAATGATCTAGCTTAGCTCAGATGCTTTGGGATTCTACAGCAACGATTGCGCCATCCAGAACGAAATTAATTTGTTTTTTCACTATTGGAGGTGTCGGTTTCACGCGGAATGCACATTTTTGTGTAAATGTTGCGCTACAATGTACCAAATCTTGGTTTGCGACATCATTACCGGTCTCTCCAAAGCGGCGTACTGCGATAGCGGAGCAGTCAGGTATCCGTTGGTCAAGATTGGCAGAGCCGAGTTCAGATTGCTGATGCAAACATTCCTCTTCTCCCTGTACCCAGCAATGATGGTGGCATGCCCAACACTCACCAGCCCAAACACACAGAAAAACGACAGCCAAGCCTTGGCATGCAGAACCGAAGAATGCTCGCAGGTTCTTTGTGGAAACTACCGTATTTCTGTGCAGCAACACAGTGACACCGTATGGTAGGTAATGATGTCACTCCTTCATGCCACGTTCAAGGACTTGGTCTTACTTCCGAATTTGATCTTGGTGACTCAAGTCTGTCTCCCATGGGCTGCACACACAGCACACACGCGCTGGAGGAAACAACTCCCGGAGCAAAGCTCGACGTGGGCGACGATCGTGTTCAGACACTTCGCATGGCTGCACAGTCTAGCGTCGTGACTCTTCCGTCGGTATCTGAAGATACCCAGTTCACGGCGGAAGCTGACCGAGATCAAGCCAAAGCTGAAGAAATCAAACAAATCTACCTAAACCAACTTGTTGCGCAGCGAGCATTCCACTCTCGCATGCGCTAGGCTAATAAAGCGCTTTGTGTCCAATGCATGTATCGCAACAATGCCTTTCTAATTAATCTCTCACTATTAGCTTGTTAGAGGCCATCGCTATAAACGTAGTTTCGCCCTGCAGGCACTCGGCGTTGAGTATAGAAACTATGCGACGAGTGCGCTCCCCTCGAGTCCGAAGAGTGTGGGGAAGCAATGCCTCATATCATAGGACAAGTCCGAGCAACTGGTCGAGCCATGCCAAAATCGTACTACGTCTGCAGATTCCACCCATCCGCGAGAATCCTGTCTTCTTTCGCAACGATACTAGCCTAGATCATATGCAACCAGCCTTCGACCCGCTGTAAAGAATTTACAGCGAATTATATCTCAGCAACATTGTACAGTATCAACATTCAATTGGCTGAAATATTACAGCGCGTGGTCCAAAAGAATCTTCTGTTCACGCCACGTGACAGTTGACAGAACGAACAGCCGCTTTTGGATAAATCTTGTCGCTATGGGAACTTCTCAAGGTGACATCGTTGAAGTTCAATGTTATCAAGTGGTACAAGAGATGAACCCATCGATAGTGGATACACTCGACGCTGTCTCACTCAGATCGCCCACAAGCCACAAGAACCAACACAAACACCAGGAATCTTGTGACGTTTTGGCAGAGTGATGGTTCAGAACAGAGAGTGATCGTGCTCGCCCTCGACTGGTCCTTCACATGTACGAAGCGGAGTATTCGGTTCGCGCAGTGGAGCAGCTCCGCTAGTCTCATTCAAAAAGCCACGACGGCCCACACAAGCGCATCTCAAGCCAAAGCAAACACAAGAAATTGACATTCGACAACAATGGGCTGCCGACACAGTGTGTACGAACGCACGGATTCCACCGAAGGATCGGGGCGGACGCATCATGGGGTCTACGACACTTGTCCTCAGTTGAGAGGTACACCTGAGACCAGGGAGCCCAACCATGGTACTATTCGCGATGGAAGTGAGGGCGAGCGAACAAGTCGTGTGTATATGAACCAATTGATCACTCAGACGCATTTCAACACGCACGTGCGCTAGATAATATTCAAAGGGTTTAGATGGTATTACGTTTGTAGCATTTCAGTTCTTGCATATTTGTCTTCCTTCACCTTGATTCAGCACACTTTTCTTTGTTAGCTCTGCTGTCTGAGCAACATTCCAACGCCAACAAGGATCGATTAAGCGTCGACAGATTCGGTGTATGCCTCCGACTTTGTTTGTTTGAATCTGTCCGTCGCCGACGGACAACGCTCCAACGGTCCGTCGGAGCGTTGTTCGCTGCTGTCTCAGTTGGTAGGAAGCGCCGTTCTTTCATGTTGGTGTCGTAACCAGCTGAATCGAAAGGAGAAATCCACGCCGAAGTGCTCGAACGAGACGTGGAACACAACGATGAACATCAACGTGAGCGTTGGTACGATGAAAGTCGCGTACTTCGAGAGCACGAACCCAAGCAGTTGCAAGGCGGAGATGCGTCGCAGCTTCCTGGTCACTATGGCGGAGAAAAGCAGAAACGAGAGCAACTCGTACAGTGCCAGGTAGCCAAGTGATTCGGCCGCCGCGAGTTGTTGGTCTTCGCTCTGGTTTTGAAATATCTTGTAATACACGCGATTATCCAGCCGCGACACGGCGCCGACGTAGAATGCTATCAGCAGGCAAACACACTGAGCACCGGCCATGTAAGACGGAGAGATGAGCTTTCGCACGTACCATAGATCGTGGCCATAGCGACTTCGACGAATTCGACGAGAACGTAGAATTCGATTCGGTGAAGCAGCCGAAGTACATTAGCGACACACTCGAGCTGTACGTGGTCCACGTCCAGGAGAGTACGCGGTTCTAAACGAGTTGGGTGTGCAGCGACCTCTGCTCTAG
The DNA here is from genome assembly GCA_023335855.1 of Pythium scleroteichum. Classification (NCBI taxonomy): domain Eukaryota; phylum Oomycota; class Peronosporomycetes; order Pythiales; family Pythiaceae; genus Pythium; species Pythium scleroteichum. The sequence goes on from JAADVR010000099.1 coordinate 67,082, forward strand.
ACTTTGGCAGTGGCGTCGGTACCGGAAACAGCCGTGTGATGTTTGCGTTAGCTCGAGTTAGAGGAGAGATTTGAACTTGCTGTCGAACCAATGTCCGGGGCGAAGACGGGCCTTGAGGCAGGTTGAGATAATCTCGAACTAGCGGGTTCTCTTTAATGATGGAGAGAGCAAGGTCGAGTGCATTGCTCTCTTCGGAGTGTGAAATCGTTATATCTCCTCGTCGAAATCTCATTGCTGTTTGAAAGGCTCGCTGTTCCACTATCGTGACTTCGTAGTAGGCCACGAGTAGCTGCACGACGTCGACAGCAATAATGGTAATCGCAGTGCCTCTGCTTGTAGCTTGCTGTGTTGTTGTGGACACAAAGATGGCGTGGAACGTGTCGACGGTGAAACTGAGGAATGCAGGGGCGGCGTCGGCGATGTAGTAGAAGCCACCGTGAGCGAGGTTCCGGAGAATTAACTTGATCACAGGAAGCAGAAGCGGCATCAATGACTGCGTCGTGCTGCGAGCCATGGTGAAGACCACGACAAACGAAACGTAGATTGGTGCAGTCGCAAATTGGGTGAGAAACACTCTCGAATAGCGCACCAATCTTGCTCTTGAGACTCTGTCTTCACGGAGAACCGGCGCCCACGACCGCCATACTATCGAACACGAGGCCATCGCCCATGGAGTCATCGTCAAGCACTGAGCAAACGGTAGCGGGTAGATCCAGAGCTCGTCGAGCACACAAAACAGCGTCACAGCGGCAAGCGCTCCCACCACGGACATGATCGACAGCCGCATAGGAGAGATTGGTAGTGTCGGTGTGCTCTGCTGGATTTGTCGAACGTACACGAAGGCCGTGAGCACGCACATGGTGAAAAGACGAATGAGCGTCGACAGCGTTTGCTCCTTGAACGGTAGCTTCGCGGAGCGCAGAGGCAACGTGTCCAACAGCAATAGCAACACCGGACCCAGAAGGGGAACACACAGCCAGCGCCGCATCTTTAATTCGAGACGATCTCTCACGGTGGTCCAGTAACTCTTCAAGGCGCGCGAGCGAGTAGCGACCGCGCAATTCCACCTGGAGGGCTTCCCAGCAGCGGTAGATGCTGTTCAGCATCGGCCCAAAGCGCCTCCGCATCGCGACGCAGAATATCCACAGTCTTCACAGGCGCGCGTGAGTGTGTTTGGTTTGTTTTTAAAAACGAGATTTTGCCAGAAATTCTAAATTAGGTGGGAACGCACAAGAGGCCACACTCTGTCTGGCCGAGTCTGTGGGGTTTTCGCTGCTTGCCGGTTTCCTTGGAACCAATTTGCACCCTGACCAGACGCAGTAAACATGGAGTGATGGTCTCCAGCCATGCGACCATCACTCACTGATGACGGCTTGTCACGTTTGAGCATGCGATCCATCAAACGGACCATCACTCTTCGATTATGTCGCTGGACGGCTCACATTTCACTTGTGGCTTGTATACTGCTTGTAACTCATCAACCACCAGGCATCACTTTGACCATCATTCCTCGATTATGTCGGTCATGGATTGACGATATGACTTGAGGTTTGTATGGGGCTGGCTGGTCTCATGCACCTCGTCCTCGTCTGTTCGTGCGTGTGCGAAGTTTGAGTCCCAGGCCTCCTGCTCTCATTCTTCAATCGTCTCTCCAGCAGACACCGCAAGCCATCAACCACCGAGCAAGTGATGACCGACTCCCCACGCGCGGCGTCGTACGCCCCAGTGCGTACGCCTCGCGCCGACGGCGACGCAGCTGTGGCGCTCCAAGTTACAGCGGATTCCGCCAAGAAAACAACGAGTAACAGCGGCAGCGAGCCGACCGCCGGCGACAAGAACAAGAAAAACGCTGCCGAACCGCCCGTGCCGTTCTCGGCGCTCTACCGCTTCGCGACGCCCTATGACAAGCTCTGTCTCGCGATCGGCGTGGTGTGTGCTGCGGCGAGCGGCGTGCTCTTCCCGTGCATGGCGCTGGCCTTCGGCAAGGCCATCTCCGCGTTCCAGCGACCCGACGGCGGCGTCGACAAGGACAAGGTCAACTCAGCGGCGCTCGACTATCTCTACATCGCTGCGGCGCTCTTCGTCGTCGACTACCTCTCGTACGTGCTTCTGACCACGACCGCTGAGAGTCAGATGAAGAAGCTTCGCACAGAGGCGCTGCGCCACATGCTCTATATGAACATCGCGTGGTACGACACGCACGACGCGATGCAGCTGCAGACGCGGCTGACGGGCGACACGGTCAAGATCAAGGACGGCATGGGCAGCAAGCTGGGCGAGGCCATCAAGTACGGCTGTCAATTTTTCGCGGGCTATGTGATCGGCTTCATCAAAGGTTGGGATACGACGCTCGTGATGATGGCCGTCATGCCGATGATGGCGATCTCCATGGGTGGTCTCTTGATGATGGTGCGCAAGTGGTCGGCCGAGTCACAACTACGGTACGCCGAAGCGGGTGCGATTGCGGAGGAAACGCTGAGCTCGATCCGCACGGTGGCGTCGCTGACGGCCGAGAAACGAGCCATCGACGCGTATCGCGAAAAGAACGAAATTGTGGAGCGCGACAACATCCGCCTCGTCAAGGTCGCGAGTGTGATTCTCGGCTTCTTCATGGCCAGCACGTGGATCATGTACGCCGCGGGGCTTTGGTACGGAGGCTACCGCGTCTCGCACGCCAAGGCTACGCCGATGGAAGTGTTTCAAGGATTCTTCGGTGTGCTGCTGGGTACGATCGCGATTGCCCAGATCTCGCCAGGCATGACTGCTGTTGCCGAGGCCCGTGGCGCTGCCGCGGGGCTCTACAAGATCCTCGACACACCGTCGGCCATCGACGCGTCCATGGACGAAGGGTTCATTCCTGAGACGTGTGCTGGACGAATTCAAGCTGTCGATCTCCACTTTGCCTACCCGACACGCCTCGACGCCCCCATTCTCCAAGGATACAACGTCACCATCGACGCAGGACAGACCGTCGCGTTCGTCGGCGCCAGCGGTGGCGGCATAAGCACGCTCATCTCGCTGC